>MU001906.1:0-72018 GCA_010093585.1 Melanomma pulvis-pyrius CBS 109.77
GGTTTAAGCTTAATTGTTAATTAAGCAATTGGCTTAGTTAAAAACAGCGTTAGCGATTTCTAGGCTTATAACTGTTGGGGGGCAGAAGGAGAGGCAATTGAGGGCAAATTAGAGTAGTGGAACTGAGTTGATTGTATTAAGGAGGGACTAACTACAGTATATATAGGCCATAATGAAATGAGTAAGCAATGACAAGGATTCACAGAACCTGAGAAAATAGCTAGTAAAATGAGCCCTTCTGGGAATAGCAGCCATTGGCGAAGCACGTGAGCTGAGCCTCAACAGAATACTTCGACATCTTGTGCAGCCCTCGATGTAATTTTGAAAGCGCCGCTATTGGGTTCCGCAGCTCTCGCTTAGATGCCTTGCAACAATTCCAGTGCCTTCTTCGTGTACAACGTCCCTTTCGCGCTGACGTTGGACTAGATCAAGCATACATTCATCATTTGTCAGTGGGGTTTCATCATAGATCCTTCTTCTGTACATAACGCCAACTCACTAACTTCGACCTCCGAGGAAGCTCAGCGCGGTTAAACCTGCTTGAGCTCTTCTATTATGTCTCCCTTCTATTATAGCTTGGTGTCCATTACGAGCTCTGGGTATTTCCAGGTTGCCTTAGGATTCACCTCACTCTACACGGCCTAGGTGGATCTACTTATGACAATCCTCGTACGTGATGTCGTGAAGTTGAATCCTACAGCCTGCGGTTGTCTTCGAAAACAAATCATGGCACCGTCCTTGCCCGGCGCTATGATGGGTCATATAATGACCCGGGCCGAAGTCATGGGGATGATAGATACCCTGAATTGATGCGACGCCCCTCTTCGCTATCTGCACAACACCCATAGTTTGGCTTCTTTTCGTACGCAAATGGATAAAAATGACTCACTCAATACATTCCACAGTTCAATAATGAGGCCAAGATGTGGGATGATCGACCTTCTCATGATAGGCCTTCGTATGCTCAGAGGCGTTCACGGATACCCGCCTCACGAAATGGCGGCCGCCTGCGCTGGTCATAGCACGGGTCTTTGCGAGAGCTTCAACAACAAAAACAAATGCAAATTGGAAAGCCGCGATCTTCTTGCCCATAAGACGCTGCTAGTTGAGTACACTGAGGTTGCTCTACTTTTGCACGCGGGAGTCATGTGTGAAGCTCTAAACTTGGCAGACCCACATATCAAAGTATCAGCTTCTAGTGAACTAGGAAGCAAAGCCGCGTGTGGGCATGATAGATCCACACTAGATCCACACTATATCCACACTAATCTGAGAATATGTCTCGCAATTTCTACATGAGTACATTTACGTTTTACGGGTGCTGCAAAGAGGGACAGATTATTTGACAGGTAATGCGGAAAGCGTAGGGAGTAAGGAGGTATAGAAAGACATTCAAGGTGATATGATTGAGCTGAAATTGATGGCCGATATGTTTACATCCCTTGCCGACTACATCTCTGTACGAGATGCTGCAGAATTGGTCTAGCGGGCTTTGTCACTTGCCCATCAAGAAGAGCTCTAAGTTGTTACTTGTACTTGTGTCTAATCAACCATTTCTATATGAAAGGGCCTTATTCTGACTCGATCCCCTCTTCTATCCCTTGCTACTCACTATTTCTGGCAAGAGAAAAATTGACCTTAGATTTAGTAGGTGAAATTTCTCCATAATCGTGGATAGAGTGGAACCTCGCCGGAGAGAATTATTGGTATTTGAACCGACTGATATTGCGTGAAAATACTTGGTGCTTCGAATGTGTTACACCTAAACTCCAAACGGCGCTATCGAGCTTCGCGTGTTGGGAGTGCATGCCACGCATCGGAACTTAAGGGCTACTTCCAGCACTTTTAGTCCTGAATTTAGGCGTCATCTAAGCCTTAATACCCACTAAGAATCTGTCAGACTCTTGGTAAGTTTCGTATTAGATTGAAGCACCACTTTTCCGGAACCAATAAAATCCACGGGAGAAATGTGTCGGTAGGTTTATGAACTCATGTGTGGTGGTCAATTCACTTACCATATAATTTAATCCATGTCGATTCCACCCTCCTAAAATAGACCACGATAGAATATGAAGACAGCCACGAAACAGTATGAGGACGTAGAAAATTTATGGGTAGAGGGTCAGGCTACAAGAGAGAACTGCGCCTCCACTAACGTTACTCGGAACAGTCCTTACAATGTTCATCAATATAGATCCACTAACCAATGAGCCATCCCCGTCTTGCAACAACCCCTTACCTTTTGGCTTCGAGGCTTCCTCCCTACCATGAAGAAGCGAAAGATATAAACCGGTTTAGACTTGACGATAAGATACACAATGTAGTGAGTTTCTCAGGTCCAAACCAACCGTTGTTTTGAGGCTATTGCAGGACATTGCTTCTTTCTCTAACTTGATCTAGCTTCAATTTCTAATGACTTTACCTACTGTGAGGCTAAACCTTTGATGCTATAGGAATTAGCTTTCTTTCGTAGTTCGTCATGTTTGTTCCGGATATTGTGTAGGATTTCCGAACTATTCCGGACCCCGCACTTATAGATCACATGAGGCAGGTAAGACGACGCTCGCAAGAGTATATAAACAGAAGACTTCTGACATCAACCACTCCAATTATATCGAAGAGACAGAAGAAAACACTACGAAGTGCCACATATTTAGCGTTCTTCTTCCACCGAATTAGAGCGTTGCATACACGAATACGATCACGTTCTCGAACCATCAAAATGGACAACATGATCATCAAGCGCGATATCGCTATACCATCAGACGACGTAGTTCTACGCGCGGACGTCTTTCGCCCAAATACATCCCAGCAGGTTCCGGTTATCATGACCTTGGGTCCTTACGGCAAAGGCGTCGAGTACAAAACCGGATACGCACCTCAATGGAAGTGGCTTCTCGACAATCATCCCGATGTCTTGGCGGGTTCGACTCGATCGTTCATGACATGGGAGACGGTCGATCCAGAAACCTGGGTGTCATGGGGTTACGCCGTGATTCGAGTTGACGGCCGAGGCTCTGGGAGATCTCCTGGCAGTTTGGACATTCTTTCGCCGCGCGAAGTGAAGGACTACTACAATGCAATTGAGTGGGCTGGAACGCAGAATTGGAGTAATGGCAAGGTTGGTCTGTGCGGCATCTCGTACTATGCTATCAATCAGTGGAGGGTTGCTTCATTGCAGTAGGTTTTTCCGCCTTCTTCCTTGCAGTGGCTGATGGAAACTATGCAGGCCTCCCCATTTAGCTGCGATGATACCATGGGAAGGTGCTGCAGATTTCTATCGTGACTTCGCCCGCCACGGTGGTGTTTTCTCCAACGCCTTCCTCGAGGCATGGTATCCCCGCCAAGTCCTTTCTATACAGCACGGCAACCCGTCAGCTATGAAGGACCCCTGGCTCAACGCTAGCGCGAGTGGAGCAGATATTAATGCACTTAGTGATGAGCAATTGAAGTCGAATCGCGCCGACATCATACAAGCCATCCTTGATCGCCCCCTCGATGACGGCTTCTACAAGGAACGATCTGCCGACTGGTCCAAGGTGACGGTACCATTCCTTAGCGCAGCAAACTGGGCGGGATTTGGCTTGCATCCACGCGGGAACTTCGAAGCGTTTATGCAGGCTGCAAGCAAACACAAGTGGCTCGAATGCCATCCTGGGCGGCACGAAGAATGGTTTTATCTGGAGAAAGGGATCCAACTACAAAAACGGTTTCTGGATTGCTTCTTGATGGGAGTGGAAAACGGTTGGAAAGATGAGCCACCTGTATTACTTCATCTTCGTAAGGCGTTCGAGTTTGATAACTTCAAGATGAGAAAAGAGAGCGCATGGCCATTGTCTTCGACCAAATGGACTAATATATATCTCTCAGCAACTGGCAACAATCCTTCCTTGTCATGGAGTGCTCCTGAATCAACGTCTTCGATCTCCTTCGACGCTCTCGGAGAGCCCATCACATTTATATCCCCGCCGCTTAACTCCGAAACTGAAATCACAGGCCCCATTTCTCTAAGGCTCTTCGCCTCAACATCAACATCCGATATGGACGTCTTTATAACCCTGCAAGCCTTCTCGTCCGATGGGAGGGAAGTCGATTTCCAAGGCACCGTCGACCCTCACACGCCCCTTGCGCAAGGTTGGCTGCGCGCCTCTCAGCGCAAGCTTGACCCTGAACGTAGTTTGCCGTATCGCCCGTACCATAGTCACGATGAAGTACTTCCTGTTACACCGAATGAGGTATATGAGCTGCATGTTGAAGTATGGCCCACCAACATTATTCTTCCGCCCGGTTTTCGAGTTGCGCTCCAGATCAGTGGCAAAGATTTTGGAAGGGACGCAGGAGGAGGCAATGAGGCCTGGGCTTCGAGGGGGAGTGGACCGTGGTTGCATAATCATGTGGACGATAGACCCGAAACGATATTCGGCGGCAGGACGACGGTATATGCAGGTGGAAATACTGAGTCAAGGCTTTTACTTCCAATTATTCCAACAGGCGATGAATAGAATTGTTGTCGGCATTGAGTCGAGATGATCATGTCATAAAATGAGAACTACCATCGTACACAGTTTTTTACCCGGTCCGATCCTGCCCAATTGAATAGAGAAATCGCGTTTTGTATTAGTGGCTGTCTTGTGACTTGCTCAATATTAATCTACACTTGGAAGTGAAGAGGCTCGAAATATCCATATCGTTGCGCTGCTAAGCCCTCGTCCATATAATAGGAACTCTCTTTGTAACATTCGACAGCTCTGCTGGGATATCTTGTATTTAGTAGACGCCTTTTGATGCATAGCATACAATACTTGTTAAACCATTGGATTACGCATAAGGAGTAGAGCTAAACGAACAGTGCTGAAGAACAGACAGAAGAAATAACGGAGATGGATGTTCAGACATGATAAAGATAGTAGAAATGATCAAAGATCGGAATGTCTCACACTTATACCCCAATGCTTCCTCCACCGGCCATACTCAACTTCCAGCACTCACATCCCCAATCCCGAAACAGCGTTTGCATCCTCCCGTCCTCTAGTTCGACAACAACCTCCAAGTTCTGTGAAAACGGCCCCTGCATCGCACTCCACACATGTCTGACCCTTCCATCCGGGCTCAGGAAATTCTCCTCAAGATGCCACCTCCTCTCCCGCGAATCAGCCGAATCAATCGGTACTCCCCCTGCCCTAAGGTCCGAATTATCGCGGCGGTACCTCAGCACACGGCCGCCCATTACGACGAAGACTGCGAAGTCCCCAATATCATTTTCGGTGGCGGTCGCGTAGTTAGTTTGAATCATCACGGGCGGCGTTTTACCAATTAGCCAGCTAAATCTTTCACCACGCATCCAGATAGTTCCGACATCTTTATTGTACCAGAAGAGTTGGAGCATGGAATCTTCCATCACAGCGACAGTGTAATAATTACCTTTGCTCCCAATGTTCGGTTGGATTAGTGAAGGTCCCGACATGCGCACGCCGAAAGCCTCAACCACACGCACCTGTCGCCAGGTCAACCATGGTACGAGTGCCAGCTGCGTGCTTTCATAATGAACCAAGGAGCCATCGAGGTGTCGGACGACAGAGGCAAATCCCTGGCCGCTGTTGTACTGAATCAAAGATGGATAACCCCCGATGTTGCCTGTTCCAAACACCGCGGTCTCTATCCATGTTCGGCTCACTTGGTTATAGTGCTTCTGAACCAGGTTGTTGCCGGCAGACCAGTAAAGCAGGTCTAGATCTCGATCTCCTCGGGTAGATCCAATGAGAGCCGGTTGGCCAACACAGAGTCCAGAGGGAGCCGGTGGGGCCCAAGCACTGCCAATAGTTGTCCAGGAAAAGTCGTTGTCCTCGCCACCAGCCCTGACGAGATGCGACCCGTAGCCTCTGCGATTGCAAGCCACCAACTCAAAGTTCTTGTTAATGTAACCTGTACGTCCTGTAAAAATCATGTTACCATTGTGCAAACGTCGCGTACTCCACGGATCGGGGTTCGTGTACCGCAACCCCGTTTTGTGCCAGTAATCATCCATCCTCATTTCTCCGTACTTGATCCATCCATATCCGTTATCGCCCCACCAAGTTCCCCAACTATTTTTGACTAGCCAAGCTCCGCGATCATCGTCGTAACCTACGATCAACGGAAAGTGCTGACCTGCCCATTGCGACCTTGGGTTGGCGTCGTTAACAGGAGGAGAAGTATAGACCCCAGAACCTCGCAGGTCTTGAAATGCCCACGGCATATCGATGACTGTGATGATAGGGCCAACCCTGTCGATCCATTGTTTCTGTCCTTCGACGTCTTTCTTTAGATCAACCACGCCTTTGGGAATCCTCACAGTCCTCCCAATCCTGTCTGAACAAGGCTTCCATCCACCGTGGTCTTTGATATTTATATCTTGCCAGGGCCAACACCCCGGGTCCGCGACTCCGTGCTCCTGTACCCAGTTCAACGCTCCAATGTAACTGCCACTCTGAGCGCACCAATTCGCCACTGTCCCTGGATTCGACGTAAACGCACCGTCACGAACATCGCCTTCAGACCGTTTCGCCCAAATGCCATGCTCAATGCGCGTCATGCTTTCGACAAGGGCGGCCGCAGCGAAAGCCCAGCAGTTGTCGCAGCGGCCCTGGCTTTGAACCGTCGTTAGCCAGGAGACGCCCCATCGGTTACGCCAATCAACACTTCGTGGGCGAGATGGTGGCCAGGGATTTTGACGGGCAGTCAAATTGAGATGAACTTTCGAAGAGCTATTTCCTGGAAATGCGTTGATAAGTTGGTACGCAATGGCTTCCGAGAGAATGCGATTGATCTCCTCGGAAGACGTGGGAGGGATCTCCAACTGAGACGCTAGAGTCATGTTGCCTCCGATGCCGAACCTAGTAGAGTTGCGTGTTGCATTGAAGGGATGTGACGGAACGGTAGAAGTCACTAGCGAAAGAATCGACCATGCGACCGCCCACAGAAGCGATGTTCTGAAAGGATTGAACATGATGTTGGAATCGTAGAAGTTAACGGCCTTGAACTGAGAATGAGCAGGCTTCCCTCTGCCGTCTTTAAACGTGTTCAAAGGTCTGGTGCTTTTTCTTCTCTGCTGCCTGCACTTCCTTTTTTAGGTCGCTTTCTTGGCTGTGATCATGTGGAAGAAAAGGAGAAACTGATCAACCAATCGTGGTACAAAGCAGCAATCAAGCACCTCAGCTGTGGCTGCAGCTGAGCCTCCACACATCTTGGCAGCGACAATTAGAGGGACCGAAATTGCACTGCCTAATTTCTAAGTTTGAAGCTGAATTACAATTTGCGTAAGACGGATTGATGTTGCTACGGAAAACCCCTTACGTTTCTCTCCATTGTCATAAATGGTTCGTATTATGTAGTGCAAATCCTTGGGTGTGATGTTATATAGCCTTGAAAGGCTTACTAAGCAACACAAACGTGGCAGCTACAAGACCGGTTCGCAGCGCGAGTTTGGTCATTCTGATCTTATCACATATGAGCCTATGTATATCCCACCAATTCTCTTCAATTCTCTTCGTTACGTCTTTCACCTACTTTCATGGCAGAGTTTGAGGAGGAATTTTATTCAAACGTACAATACGCGTTAGCGCAGCATCATGTTGAAGAGAAACTTGAGAAAACTAAGAATGTTCTAGGCTGCTAAGATTGTTGTTGATAATATCGACACTCTCTTTGGTGTAGCTCTTTACCCGATGACCTAAACCCTATCTTAAAGTGGCTTAAGCGGTATCCCGGCATCCCGGCTGAGCGCACCGATTCATTTAAATATATTGAAAACTCTGCGGTGTCTTCCATCTCTGTCCTGGTTCCTGATTTACCAGATAGCCTTCTGAGATGAGTGTAGTATATACATAGAACATCCCACCCAGATTGATACCTGGCCTTCCAGATTCGCACCATCTTCTCACGTCAAGGACCACCTTTGCCAAATCTCTGATTTCATTATGCGCATCTTTCAGCTCTTCTCATACTTCTCCCTCGTCTCCTCTGCCGCCCTGAATCGCAAGCGCAGTGATGTCAAATGTCCCATTATTTTCGATGGCCGCATACCAAGAAATTTGACTCTCTTATCTTTCGATAGTGCTACCCAGTCCCGATACAGTCCTCGCTATGTCAAAGGAGAGAATTTGACGTGGTCTGAAATAATTGACTTCCCTCTCACTCGGGAACCCTCGCGTTTTGACTCCCGCAGTGTCCACAAACCCTTTGAAGTAACTATCTCCGACGCCTCCCTTTTCCGCTCAGGTGCTGGTCTTCAACTCGGCTTCCGGCGCGCAGGTCTCCTTCTCAAAGATGACACGAATGCGGCTGGGTCAGATGCGGCTGATCAGGGCATTGTGACGTTCCACTGGAGCGTAAGTCAAGATTCTGGGAGGCCTTTGAATCTTTCACATGAATATATGAACGTCTGGCATGAAAAGGCAGATTACTCAGGAAATCAGTTTACGTTTGTGGGTGGGGTAGTATTAAAGCAGGATGGTGGTGATGGAATTGAGACACCTGAGGAAAGGGAGAGCTGGAAGGTCCAAGATGCGAAGAACAATATTGTGTTTCGAACGGGAATTGCAAAGAATGAGTGGCAGAACTTTGCGATCCAATTGGACTATACAAACAAGTGAGTTATTCTGGGCAATAAAAGAATGAAACAACTCTTGGAATATGGGCTGACTAGATGCCTAGTACAATGCAAGTGTTCTACTCGCTTGGGGAGAATCCACTGAAAGAAGTTACCGTCCCATTCACGAACAACAACTCTGGTGGAGGCCAAATGCAGTTAGGAATTGCGAAAAAGCCAACAGAAACGGAGACTGTAGTCTGGGATGGGTATCAAGAGTCGATCATGGGCAGTGAAGGGCAGATATATGGGGGTGTCTTTGTAGAGAACAGCTCGGGAGGCTGCGTTAGTATTTAGTCATGCATTCGACACCCTAAAAAATCAAGTATACATTCTTATGGCTCTGTTCCTCTTCTTTTCTGGCCTAGTCTACCGTTACAGGCGCTATGTACGCTATGTGGATGCAATGAATAGTGAGGTCTCTACTATTGCTAGAGGCAGCGAATGAATGTCATTTATCCAAGGCGAGGTTAGGTGATCAGCACGGTCCTCTTATGTCTATCTCTTTGAGAAGATCTTCTCCCTAGTAAGGTCTGCCTGATGCGAACAAGTGACGTCGACCGGTTCCAAAAGTCTGTCATTGCGCTTTTCGCCTATAATTTCTTGCTGCGGGGTAGGAGTAGAGAAAAAAGGTGGAGATGTTTAGTGTTTGATGTAAGGACAGTATCTGAGGTAGGTCTAACAGAGTCCTCTCTTTGTGGTACTGGAACGTGCCGGTGGGAAGTATATTCCTAAAGTTTGAATCATTTCTTCACGCACTGTATCGATGACCCTTCTAGGATGTACAACGTATTTTAATAGGACTCAAGAATCTAGCCAAAGTTGCTTCTGGCATCTAAAATAGTGCTTGGTATATATGCAGTTCCCTTTTTCCTTTTTTCTATGCACTCGGATTTGTATAATCCAAGTTATGTCCACGCTGTCGTCGTACTTCTGATTCATTGATAATAGTTGTAAAGAGAGACCCCCCAGTATCCGTCCTCCGAACACCAACTTTCGTCGGCGACGCCGTAGTCTCCTCACTAATAGGTGTCTTGAATAAGTCTGTGTCGTCGTCGACCGCGCACTCCGACTGCCGTGTCTCAAAAAGCTGGGCTACAAGACCTGCAACTCCAAGTCTAACCTGAACTTGATGAACGTCTGGAGAAGTCGCGAAGAGAGCCATTGTTGTGAGGAAAATTCCCAGCGAGGCAAAGAGCAGATTCGCAGAGACAAGGCTCCATAGTGCGGCCTTGGGGAGCTCAGTGATGACCTTCGAAATCCGTCTTTGAACTAAATGAGCCGGGCGGCCGGTAGTTTGCGATGCCAATGGGAGAGTCATGACTTTGCTCATTCCAAGGGAGCAGGCGTCGATGAAACTTTGGGGTGTGGATAATGATGTGCTGGCTTCTCTAAGAACATCGTCGAATTGACCGGGCATGTAATACAAGGATGGCAGCGAAGCCATACTAGAGATCCCAGCAACTGTACCATTACTCTTCTTTTTACTGACTTCGATCACATTGCGATCCACCGCTATATAATCAATGTCCCAGACTGGTATATGTTAACGTGTAACTCTCAAAGGGCAGAATTTCTTGACGTACCAGTGAAGTTACATTGAAGGACCATGACAAGATATGGAAAATCTTCAAGATGCCACACTCCCGGATCCGTATGAAAGGAGCTCGGAAGCGTATTTATATCTTCTAAAATGCTGACCATGTTCAAAGATCTCCAAGGATTTCGAAACACGTCGTTTGCATCCTCATCTGTGAGATTTAGACCTACTGTGGCAGAAAGATTTGTAGCGATTGGGCCCTTATGGACGAAAGGTCCGCTTCTTTCTGCGATGAACTTGTGTGCATCAAAATAATGAAATTGGGCCGCGTAACTAGTCAGGTTCCCGTCCACGTCAATCCCTCCTCGCTCTACCGTGCAATTGAACTTGTTCACATTTTCTTCACGACTGAACGACAAGGTACAGGCGTCAAAGGGTATGGCAGCACATTGTGTTGAGACTCCAAAAGAAGACGCCGCCCAATCCAGATCCCGGCCCGCCCTTGGCGGGCCTACTAACGCGATTTGTAGGCCATTTGTGTCCGTGTAGTTGAGTACATAGTCGCTATTTGGCCCAACGTCATATGAATTCAGGTTGCTGTTGTTTGACATCGTGAAACTGAGTGCATCGTTGTATGGAAACATAGAGCAGCTCCAGAAATTTCTGTTGCTAACAGAGCCCACTGTTTTACGGTTGAGGCACCAAGGAGCCAGCCCGACTGAACAGGTAGGTATCGGCTGTTTCGGGTGATCTTCGAATCATGCTGATTGCTGTTGTACTAATATGGAGGTAGGTATCCGCGGCTTGAATAAGGAGACTGCAAGTGTCAGCAATTATCTAGTTGCAATAAATCTCCTTTTCTTTACCTAGCCACAAGACAAGATACGAAAACGACCAGGGTTCTTCGCAAAAGCCGCGGGGCCTTCAAATCACTTCTCCAAGTCGATATTCGCATTTTAAAGACCGCACGCAATCCTTCTACAGCCCCCAACTCCCACAGCGATAAAAGCTCGGCGTTGAGAACTCGCACCAGCATACTCGTCTGATACGGAGTAGGTAGATCCCCATGCTGGTCTTGTGTTTGAGACATCCGAAGAAGCTCAGAGGCAATTGAATAGGCGTAGAGTGCCATAAGCACGCTAACCAACGAGAAAGAGATTGTAGATGACAGCGATGCCAAGAATGTCAGCTGAGTAGCGGAAAAATCGACATAATAGTTGAGGTTATTGTGGCCGCTAGTGAAATTGGTCGGAATTGATGGCGGACAGAGGTCCTCATGAGCACAGTCTGAGCCCTGCTTGATAGAGTGCGAGAATACAAGTCCGACGATCGTGAGAGTAAATGCAAGCATTGGAAGTAAAACCAGTCCGCAGGTAAAAATGATTTTGCGCATGTGCGGCTGCCACATACTGCGTACGTTGTTATTACGAGATCTTCGCAATTTGCTAGGCTCCACACTGCCTTTCATAATTGGCTGGTTCTTCCCGTACAGCGTAGATGCTACAACAATAGAAGACTTGATGGGCATGGTCGCAGAACAAACACAATGGTAGAAAACAGAGTATAAAACACACGAAACCGACAGTAGAAACGAAGAACGGGCAATGTTGAAATAAACATGAGTTCTTTATGGGGGTGAGAATACCATTGTGTTGGAAAACACTTAAAATAGTATCCTAGACTAGAAGAAATACGGCTACGATAGTCATGAGCCACTTTGGAATGTCCGTAGAAGGGGAAAGTTGGATGTTAAGATAGGATCAGCATGCAGCTGACTGCATGTTCTGTAGGTGGCGCGGCTAAAATCAGCCATATTAGTGGTCGGTTACAACACTGGAACCGCCCCCGGTCCAGGCACAAGGAAAAATTTATAAATAGCAAAAATTATATCCCTAGATATAGCATGCTCCAAGCAAAAGAAGCGTTTCAGCACCCTGCTAATATATCTACTGTGTACGGGCCAAAATCATCTGCCAGAAAGCAGTATTGGCGGTATCTCGCCCCCTTACAGCGGTATGAAAACCTTCTGTTGATATCGGCAGTTGCGACTCTATTCTTCCGTAGGTCCCATAGATGTGATACATGTGCTATAGTAACGAGGATAATTTTTGAAATTCCCCTTGAATAAACTTTCATGTTCGCGATGCAACCCGCCACCCGGCCACCCGCCGCACACACAAAGATGATATTTAACCCTAATCGAAGTTCTCATTCAAAATGTCGCAATAACCCGAAATCGTTTCCCCCAAGAAGCAGCATTCACTTCGCTCCATATGTGATGTTGGGATTTGTGGGGGCTGTTTGGGGGCTGTTTGGGGGCTGCTATAGGTCTTGGCAGGAAGGCTTCACACGTGCGCCTATATAAAGGCATACTGAACAAGGCCATCTGAACTTTGGCCTTCATAATTTCACTCTTGGAGGAGATATGGACTGTCGGCAGATATAGCGGCTACTGCGGCGGTGAGTTCGCCTGAGACGAGGGTAAAGGATGGGCTTTTCGTATCTCTCACGAAGATTTGGTTTACGGATTTCACACAGGACAATTGGTACTATATGTAAGTATAGTATGTTGAATCTTAGATCAAGGTCTTTAGATTTCTTATATACAACAACTCACAACGCGACAATGTAACTGAAAGTTGCTGCCACTTTTTGCCAGCCATTCTCGAACTTAACAGGCTTGTGTCTCTGTCCCCTTTTAGTGCGACTAATCTCCCCAAACAAATAAATTCACTTACCGCAAGCATCGAATGCAGCGCTTTGACACGGAGATAGCGGTTGTGTTTGGTTCGGGTAAGGATCACCGCACGCCGTGAGCCCATTTGCTGTGGCGCAAGACCCCCAAGCCACTTCGTCCTTGCAGCCAGCTTTGGGCTCGCAGCTGAATGCCGGAGCCACACCTCCACATGTCCAACGTTTAGCGAGAGGGGCTGGGGTCGCGATGGCGGTGGAGGCAGCGAGGAGAGCGAGAAGGATGGTTTTGGAGAACATGATGGAGGTTCAAGACCAGGAAGAAGAGGTGTTAGACAGACGAGGGCGCGAAGAGAGGATTGATTCGACCGGAAGGTACGAATTTGCACTTTTGGACTGAACGTCTTTGGGATGGGAGTTGTTGGTCTTTTTATTATAGGCCTGGAAGTGTAGCAGAAGCGATGAATTCTGGAAAGTGGGCACATCATCCTGCTTCTCGGCTGAAACATCGGAGAGGTCCAGCTCCTGATTTGGGATAGATATGTTGACCTCTCTGTGATTTCCATATTTGCTTACCTTGAGGGGAAATGAGTTGCAAAGCCAAGAGTCCGAATGAATGTTCCTGACCGTAGGTGTAGGTCATTGAGCGTCATAGCTATTTTGGAAGAGTCTACGTTGGCTAGAGATGTGAGTTGTCTCGGGGTGCAGTTTTAGCCAGAGTTCGTGTTGATGAGCTATACGGAATATCACAGCCCGGAGCTTTAGCCGATGGACATCTATTCGAACAAGGAACAATTGCATGCAGTGTCGATATTATGCGGTACCACCGCCAGTAGTAGATTTTCTGGTCCTGAGCGGGGGATCGACAATTACAATGCAGGACGTTGAGGTTTGCCGTTCTTCCCAACATGCAGCCAGATGAGTTCATAGTGTATTCCAGTATTGACCTCTAAGTAACAACATCGAGGGGAACACCAATAAGAATAATTCACTCAGAGACGTAAACCTTGAATCTGAAGTAGTGATGTAGCACTTCCAGAACGCACAGAATAAAACTAACGCCTGATCTCGTCCGCCCAGGTTTTGTACTGAATCCACTTGCTCGCGCATTCACCTCTCCGAGTCTCTAATACTCATGCACTAAACCCCGTGATTAATTTTGACCCCCATAGAACTTGAGAAGAGTTGACAAATGTTCTGACTCGCACAAACAGCTTTTGGCTTCCTTGGGCGACCCACGCGACCACGTCTCGCTACCTTCGCGCCCATATGTTCAGGCTCCTCTGCAGCAACGGAATCCTTCGGTTTTGCCCGACGATGTCTCAACCCTATTTTCGGAGACAAATGCCATTCATTCATCAGGGTTGAGTTCCGGCTCCTCCTTGACGACTTCTGCCTCTGTCGCACGTCTAGACTCTGCTGCTTCGTGCCTTGCGTGTTCAGTTTCTGCCTCCCTTCTCGCGCGTTCTACTTCTTCTTCCTTCCTGGCACGTTCAGGGTCTATCTTTTGCTTCGCCGCGTGAATCTCTGCATATATCCTCGCGCGTTCGGTTTCTGCCTCCTACTTCACATATTCAAGTTAAGCAAGCTGCCGCGCTTATCTAATTAGGGCCTTCTTCATTGAGCGGTCAGGGGAGATCTTCGTGTTGCATGGTCAATTTCCACCTGCTCCCTCGCGCGTATAATTTCTGCCTCTGGTCTCGCACTTTCCGCCTGTCCCTGCGTCACACGAAGGTATTCCGCTGCTCTTTGGTCAGCGTATATTTTCTCGTTTCCATGTTGTGTCTTCTCAACCTTCCATAGATACCTTGATTGCTCGAGAACATAGGTGAGTAATAAATAGCATCTCCACAACATCATCCACCAAAATGAAGATGAATATGAGCCTCAAGATAATGAACCTAAGCCAGAGAAAGCGCTGTGATGATGTATACCGCGCCAGTTATTCATAGCCGACGCGAAAGAGCCAGGCGTCCTCCCTACTGGACTGTCGGCGCAACGCAGTAATAGGGAATCAGTTCAGGATATCTTCAGGAACCGAGGTGCGTTGCACAAACCTTATGGGTAGATACAATATTCGGTAGAACTATAAGGGTGGGTTGTCAAATTACCGTGATACTTGAAATCAAATTCAGATTACGAAATATTCATCTTTAGCTCTACTGTACAGAATTGCCTTATTTCCGTGAATTCAAGAGTCTAAGCTAAGCCAACGTGCTTGGATGCTGAGGACCAAGAACTTGTCCCATCAGCGGGACGCATGCTTCCATTAGTGAAACAGCCTCGTTATTTTTGTGACCTAGGGCCTTCAACGCAATTGCTAAGTAATACATGCTACTTAATGTGTCTAGGTTTCGATCTCCAAGCATCTTCTGTTGAGTCGGTATCACCTGTATCACTATCTCTTCTGCCTCTTTCCATTGCCTTTTGTCGCAGTATGATATAGCCAGACGGCCCATACTCTGGAGGGTGTCTATATCCCTCGCTTCAAGTACTCGCTTTTGAATTTCTATTACATGCATTCTCATTCTCTAGCCTCATTTGCTCGAGCATTCCGTCTAATTGCACACGGATCAGACCTAAATCACTTTGTAGCATAGAAAAATGCCCAGTCCATGAGATAATCTCTCTTAATACAATTATCTTTCCGAATAGTGTTTCGGCCTCAGCATAACGCCCCTGAAGCTTGAAAACGTTTCCAATGAGCTCTAAGGCATCAAGCGTCTTTGCGTTGCGGTTTCCACCTATTCTTTGGCGACCTTGTACTGCTTTGTGAGCTAACTTCTCCGCGGATTTGTATCTACCTTGCTCTAAAAGAACGGAGGCCAAGTCTTCTAATATGTCCAGCGTCTTAGGATGGCTCACCCCGAAGATTGTCTCCGCCCTAGACAGATCGTCTCGGAGACGCCGTTCATTCGCTCCTTGATATCGCCGCTGTACAGAATCTGTTGCAGGATTTAATTTACTTTGGAGGGCAATTGGAGTAGAAATAACGCCTGGAGTGAAGCTCGAAGGAGTCTGATAAGTAGGAGCGGGGCCTTGTCCTTGCAAGGTGCTGGCTTGACGCCAATCCATGCTCGAAATTGAGAGGGCAGGAGAGGAAATTGTAGGACTCTGAGCAGCATCCGTAAGGTTCGCCGGTAAGAAGTGAGGAGACCGTGCTGAGTACGCCGGACTTGGGGCTGGGGATCCGATCTCTGAGATTGTTCGGCAACCCACGGCGGATGGGGTTGCTTTTAAGGGTTAGAGTCGGACGTACAGGGTATCACTTTTGCGCTCACTTACATGCTGCAGGACTAGGGGCATACAGAAAGCTTTCAAGGACCTCATTTCGCTTCATCCAACGATCAATCTTCTCTGGTTCCACTGTATTGCCCCTGACTGTGAATCTCAGGTCCCCTTTGTCTTCGACAAGTATCCTCCGTTGTCGCTTTCTCACAATTGCTTTCATCTCATCGGGCTTAATATTCTTATCGCGTCCCCATTGGCTTATACGTGTTCGATACTGGCGTACCCTTTGGAGCGTATTGCATTAGCACAACTCCTTATGTGTTGCTTTAGAAATAGCGACCTACTCAGCTGTGAACCCAAACTCCGATAAGATCTGCTCCTTGACTTCTCGGAGCGGCAACTTCTGCTCGATATGAAGCTCTAAGATCCTAGCTTTGTACGGCTCCCACTCATCAGCACGTAGCGTTGGAGCCTTCCGCTTGCGTGTTTTGGTTGGCGGGCCCATAGGAACTGCGGGCATGGTTTCAACATGGCCAAGAGATTCCGTCTCGTGAGTTGCATAGATGTGAAGTGCGGGAGAGGGATAGGCCGTGTTTGAGTTGTTTCTTTGTTCAGTTGGAAGGTGCCCATCTGCTGGGAGACTCTGCGAAGCTAAGTCGAGATCCATGTCGCCTCCATAGAGCGCGAGGCGTGGTTGTAAAAGATCTGGACTCGACATGGGGAAGTAAGGATAGGGCTCGCCAAAACCTGGCGCATCTGTCGTGAAGAAATCCATTCTGATATACCATTGGCCTGAGACGTCTCCCTGTTTGGCTTCTGGGAAGGCGAGGAGAAGTGAAGAAGAGGAATGATGCTACATCGTGGCACCAGGCTGGGAATTTATGATGACGGCTTCATGATGCGGGCTGGATGAGAGCTGATTGGACGAAGGGCAAAACTCCCATTTTCGCCGGGGCCAGCTGGCAGAGGGCTGGCGAGTGGGAAACAATGCGGTGAGGGTGGCAGGGATGCAGCGCACGATTGGGCCTGAATACGATGCAGGCGTGGCAGGTAAGCGCCATCACAGCCATCTATGCTAGCCCGCCGTCATTGGCCAGCCTTGCCGAGAGGACTGTAGCCCGGACAAAGAGACTGCAAAACTCCTATTCTTTCCAGAGCTGTACCTGTGCGCACGCCCGACCCCCGCGCTCCAGGACGCCTCGCGTATTTTGCAAAAGTACAATTCCTCAACTCCACCCTGACGTAGAAAGATAGTTCGTGATGGAGCGCGTTCACTGCTTCCCGTCCACATAGCCGCAAAGGAGGTCGATCAAAAGTACTATTCTGCATCTCCTTGTGATTTTCAATGGGTTGTAGGTTGTACCGGTGAGCCCATCCTGGACTGTCACACGCTGCGCGCAGGCAATGCCATTGCAAAAGTCCTAAGAGTTTCTGTTCGTATATTTGTTCACGTTCCTGCTACGTGGTGCTTCCGTATATATTCAAGCTGTACTTGAATGACTAACCATCTATCATCAATTTCCCTCGACCTCGTCACTTGACAAACATCGTCACGTCGACTTCAATTTCTCCAAAGAAAAACACCCGCATATCGACTCCATATCCCATCATGCCTGAGATACGACTATCAGCCGAGGTCATAACCTCCATCATATTTGGCCTTCTCCAGCTCGCTGTCGGCCTTATTTCCGTCTGGCAACTTCGCTATATGCGTCAGCCGAATGTTGAGTCACGTGACATGCCTTGATCCGCAGTGTGAAATCTAATATAATTACAGACTTTACCATTGCCAGGAGAAGGAACACGTTCTGAATTCTAGGAAGACAAGATATTTCTGCTCATAGAGAGTGCCGCATAAGTGGAAGCAATGCATATACTGATGGCGGGGTGTGGGAGCCACTCTTGAGATAACACTGGATGAGGATGGGTAGAATAAGCTTGGTGTTAAGCTATGTTATTTATAGGTTATGGAAATTCATCCGTAAATCCCACCCTATGTTCATTCCCATGACCTTTCTTACCGCGATTGAGCTTGCGCCTCTATTCGAAAAAGAGAAAGAATCAACCTTGCAATAGCAGACCTTTCAATGCACATTGTAGTTACCACTATCATTCATGTGCTCTTGCTTAGCTTAACTTACGTAGTCAAAACGTTGATGATGTAATTACTCTCTATAATACGAATATACCCGTTCTACATAATATACCAAATACGATCACCCCCTGTTCTCTTTTAATTTGCTTACGCACCCTCTCCCTTCGCCAATTCCTCTTCTAAAATCGGTAGTCCCACATCCAGCGTACTTATACTCAACAACGTCGCCAACTCTAACACCTCCATTATCTCTTCCGCTGTGCCGCCATACTTGAGCACATTCTTCATGTGCAGCTTGAGGCCCGGCTGGTAAAGATGAGTAGCGGCGGTGTCGAATGCGCAATAGATGAGCTCTTTGATCTGCGCACGTAATCAGTCCTTATGTTCGTCCACACTCCTTTCATACGATACCAACAGGAGGAAAAGGGTGTACAGCATAAACTACTGAGTAAGAGCAAGATTATGGAACTAAGGGCGCACATACCTTTGGTTCCAGCACCCCCCTCCCGCCCTCCCCGGTCCACGGCACACTACTAAACTCAACATAGGCACCAAAAAACTCCGGACTAAGCCTCAAGAAGTCCTCCCAAAATGCATGCCAATACCCCCTCTTCTGCTCAAATTCCTCTTTTAATTTCCACTGCTCCGGAGACATACCCTCCATACCCGCCGGCAGCGCCTTGCCCTCCTCTCTCAGCACCTCAAACAGGATAGGCACACCAATATTACACGCGTGGATCCCCAGCGTGGACGTCAGACACAGCGTTTCGACGATCTCCGCCTTGGACGCGCCAGCCAGCAGCGCCTGCCGCGTGTAGCGGTGGATGTTGGGGACGTGGAGGTGCGTGCTCGCGCTGGCGACTGCGAGGAGGACCAGGGCTTGGATCTTGGGGCTCAGGGCGCCGCGCTTCTTGGGCACGGCGGTGAGGCGCAGGGACGCGGCGAACATGTCCGGGGAGTGCTTCAGCAGTCGCGCCCATGATGCATCGAAGGCGGTGCTTCCGAGCTCGGCGTCGAAGCGCTCTTTGAGCGACTGTTGGGCGGGTGTCAGACTCATGTCGGGCGGGTCGGAGAGGATGGAATATGCGGGTGGGCGGGGGACGGGCGATGTCATTGTGAAGGGTTTGGAGAGAGGGCGGTTATGAGGGATGTTCAGATGACTAGATTGGGGTTAGTGGGGTATTTTTTAGGTTGAGAGTGAATGGAGAGCCATGCGAGGAGATGTTGTCGGAGAGGGCATGGGTGGGTGATTGGTGGAAAGATGCCCCACATTCTCCAACGCCGGGTGGGGAACACCGGGGTGGGGAACACCTGGCGCGGGGTTGTCGGATCGGAGGTGCCTAAGGTAATTAATGAAACGTCGAGGGCGAGTAAGCGATGAGGATTAGAGGGAAGTCATTGTTTAGTAGAAGGCCGTGATAGTTGGATATATGGAAAGAATTAGTTGCAAGCTCTAAAACGTCACAAGTTGCTCCCCTGCACTTTCTCGGCACCAAAGAACCTCGCCTTGTTTCTCGGATTCTCTTCCCACTCAACATCATGCGCGAAAATAATCTCCACTCCTTCCTTCTCCAGCTCACGTATCCTCTGAATAGTCTCTTCCGCCGTTTTCCGGTCCGCATGTATACAGCAAATATGGCCCTCAGCATCATTCCATTCGCCAATCAGCTTCTCGCCTGTCAACAGGCGCCGATCGTGACATGCGTCTCCAGCTAGGTATACTTGGTGGGTAGGGGATGTTTGCGCGAGAATGTTGATGTGGCCTGGGAGGTGGCCTGGCGCGTTTACAATGAGGAGGGAGCCGTCGGCGAAGAGGTCGAGTGTTTGTGGAAGAGAGCCGTGTGGCTGCCAGTGAGTTTTATCGTTGAAAACTCCAGGCAGGTGGCTTAGTTTTGTGGATTGTGCCATATCAGGATCTGCTAGCTCCACAGTACGACCTTCAGGTAGGAGATCATGCTCGAAGAATGAGTGTCCGCCGCGCAAGGAGGAGGACGTGCCATTGAGAAGGGCAAGAGCCCCATGGCCGACGATGAAGGTTGAGATTGGAAAGTCGCGCGGTTCGCCGACGTGATCCCAGTGGACCTATACATGCAATCCACATATCAGCGTGCCTTCTTCTATCTTAATTGAATGGGAATACGTACGTGCGAGTAGATCACAGAATCGATATCGTCCGGTGTTAAGCCTCCTAGTGCCAAACTCTTAACCACATCCGGATCCGTAGTCATAGGCTGCCGTGTTTCAACATGTTTCTGTATCGGCGCTGCGTATCTTTTGATGTCTCTTCTTAGCCCCAAGTCAAAGACTATTCTCGTCACCTTTCCGCTGTGAGGGTTGTGATGCTGGATTAAAAATGCGAGAGATGGGACAGTCTTTCGCGCGTCTGGAGACACTGGATGAACGAATTGATACTCGGGGAGCGAGAAGTGTCCGCATTGAAGTGCATGCACTGACACTGTTGCTTTCTCAGGTGGAGGGGATGGTGGTCCGGATTGACCGAGGAAGACGGTGGAAGACATCGTGTAGTGATGAAGATGTCTATGGCGATGAAGCGATGAAAAGAAGAAGAGATGAGGAAAAAGAAAACATTGTGATTGAAGCTGAAACAACCACGGACGTTCAATCAACTCTCTTTGCTCTGGTTGGTAGATTACCGCGAGCACCGGGATGGATTTGCGCATCCACCTTTTGGAGTAGCTCGGGTCTGGGGTTCATGCAATGGGGCTGTTTACCCCAATAGTGGGGTGGAGGCGTAATTGGGGGTAGTTTGCAACCCAGATCGGCTTAGATCTTCGTAGCCAGCGCGTAGACTGTGCACTTCATTATTAACACGAGCAACAGGTTCTGAAGTTCTGCGATATCTAAACGCGGGTGACAGCTGTGCAAATACTCCAAGTTCTCCCTCGTCGCCCAAGGACAACGCAATGGCCGAATCGACCGACTTCAAAACCCTGGGCTTTATTGGCCTCGGGGCAATGGGAAAGCCGATGCTTGTGCATCTGGCAAACAAATTGCCTTCGGAATCAAGAATATATGTTTTCGACGTTGTCGAATCGGCTGTGGATGAGATCTGCGCGCAATTTCCGGACAGGGTTCTGAAGGCATCAAGCGCAAAAGATGTCGCACAGAAAGTGGTGAGTAGACTCGGACAATATCTCACGTATGAAGCTGAGAAGATTAGGACACAGTAATAAGCATGGTCCCAGAAGGGGCGCATGTTCGATCCGTCTACCTCGACCCCCACAGCGGCGTGTGCAGCACCGATATTTCGAACAAACTGCTCATTGACTGCTCTACGATCGACACGGCAACAAGTCTGGCTGTGAAGGATCATATTGCGCAATATTTCCCCTCTGCGTTCTTTTACGACTCGCCTGTCAGTGGGGGAGTAGTGGGCGCTGTGAAGGGCACAATAGCATTCTTCCTAGGATGCGCAGAGTCGGATCCAAACGTCAAGCGCTTGACCTACTTGGCAAGCCTCATGGGCAAGCAAATCATCCCGTGTGGTGGCCCGTCGCTCGGTCTTGCAGCGAAGCTCTCGAACAACTATCTCTCGGGAATCATTGCCATTGCCTGCTCAGAGGCCATGGATATGGGCATGCGGTCTGGATTGGATCCGCGGACTCTGGCAAAGGTTTACGCTGCTGGGACTGCACAAAACACGATCTGCGACAAGTTCAACCCGGTGCCACATGTGTATGCCGAGTCGCCTTCGACGGGCGGGTACAAGGAGGGCTTCAAGGTCCAGCTGATGCGCAAAGACTTCTCGCTGGCCGTGGACATGGCGAAGCGAGTTGGGTCAAAGAACGTGCTAGGCGAAGTTGGGCTGGAGACATATGACGGTGCAAGCAAAGACCCGCGATGTCGAGACTTGGACTCCCGTGTGGTGTATCGGTATCTTGGGGGCGATGAGAACTGGCAATCAAAGGCAAACGGTGCATAGGCTATTCTCTAGGTGCAGCTACTAGCAACTCAATAGAAGGCGTTTTCAACCCCTCAGTCGGTGCTCGTGTCAGTGTGCAACTCATGACTGTTGGGGTAATTGGGGAAGAGGGGCGTCTCCAACCCGGCCCACATGAGGGAGGGGTAGCCAAACGAATGTCTTCCCCATTGCTTCATCCCGAATTCCAAATCATTGAAACTTCTTCATCTTGCCCACATCGCGTACATTCATCCCACTATCTTGTCTTCCTTATCCAAAACACATCACATCCTCTGAACCGAACCCAAGACCAATTCTCCACCAATCACACGCCGCCATGTCTACCGATCCCAAATTCGACGACCTCCACAAGCAGCTCTTCGACGAGGGCTTGAAGATGCGACGCAGCGTCGTAGGCGAAGAGTACGTCGACCGCGCACTGGCCAACGGCTCGACGGACTTCTCTCGGGCGGGCCAGGAGCTCGTGACCGAGTTCTGCTGGGGCTACGCGTGGACACGGCCGGGTCTATCCAAACAGCAGCGGAGTCTGATCAATATCGGCATGCTCATGGCTCTCAACCGCGCACCCGAGCTGGCCGTGCACATTCGGGGCGCACGCAACAATGGCCTGTCAGAGCTTGAGATCCGCGAGGCCATCATCCACGCCACCACGTACTGCGGCGTGCCGGCGGGCGTGGACGCAATGAAGACGGCCGAGAAGGTGCTTAACGACATGGCCGAGAAGGGTGAGAAGCCGCGGGAGCTGGGGAACAAGAGCGAGCGGGCCTGAGGTGGTGATGCTACTTATTTGTGAGGAATAGGAAGGCGATGTAGTAGTGGAGGCGGGCAAGCAGTGGATGATGCTGGCACGACGCGTCGAGGTGTTGAAGGACCCCACACGCGCGCATCCAGCAGACTCAACACCATCAATTGCCCATCGCGAGGCATCGCAATACAATTCAATTTCTTCACTCTGCATCCAATCTGACTCGTCGCCGGGCCATGACGCATGCGCCAGAGGTGCGCCGTGCCAAGCCGCGCCGTCGGTTGGTGGCGCCTCCCCACAAAAGTGACCTATGCATCTCCGCAACCAACAGCCCTCTCCGCATTTTTCATCCTTCAGCCCCAATTCTCCCCAGCCCGCGCGCATCTCCAGCATCTCCAAACTTCGTGCCCTTCACTGAGGCTACTCCGATCTGCCCCCAGCCGATGATGGCCTAAACATTGCGCCCTGTACATCGCTAGCTAAGTACTCTGAACTCCCAATGGAGTCAAGCTCGGGCGCCGACCAGGCTACTTCGACGGGGAAGAAGGAGAAGAGGTTCCGGTGTGAGCATTGCCAGCGCCTGTTTGCACGCCTCGAGCATCTCCAACGTCATGAACGCATCCGTGAGTATCTTGCCAATGCATCTTGATGTCGTCTGACCCCCCGCAAGACAGTGGCCTCAAGCCCTTCAGTTGTGCCGAGTGCAACTACTCCTTCACGCGCAGGTACGAGAATGGATTGTCCAGTACGGCGAGTGTGCTAATTCCAAAGTGACCTTCTTGTCCGACACGAGCGATTGGCCCACCACAAGGAAAATGGCCAACGGAATCACCAAGCATCCCCCGAATCCTACACGCCTGTGCCAACAGAGTCGAGGCCATCGAAGCGCATGCGGTCCAGTTTTGATGCCGGAAGGCCTGTGCCAGAGATCCCCAGCATGATGTCGACACCGGCCGCGCCCGTTGACAATATCACGATGCACCCGCCCCAATACCAACAGCAAAATCACAATCACGTAGCTCCCCTAAGTGTCGGACAGAACGACGAATTTTCCCTCACGGCCCTCTCCATGGCCGCCGAGTATCAGGCCTTGCAGGGAGACATGACCAATGGCGCGACTCCCCAACATGAATTCCCAGGTCCAATTCCTTTGCAAGAAGAGGCCATCACCAGTAGAGTAGATCAGCAGGTTCAGCATGCACCGCTTAGTCACGTTCACGGTCCCAGCCTTGGAGATTCGTTGGACAGTTTGGCTGCATTTCTCGACAATGAGCCCTTGACCTCGTATCACTTCTCTTCTCTAATCAACACTGAGCAGCCAATGCCCTTCTTCTCTCCCGAGTCATTTAGCTATAGTCAAGATTTTCTGCCCCAGCCCCATACTCCTGCAGCGTCTGTGCTCGGCCATGGACAGCCGCAACCTGAGGAACCCAACTCGTTCTCGCGATTTGGGTCAAGACTCCCATCTCTACAGCCGGAAAACCTCATAGAGCACGAAGAGTCCAGCCGGCGATCGTTGGCCGAGATATCAATGGATGACCGACAAAAGATTATCGATAAACTTCACGAGTTCACTTCTGTGGTCTCTGAGAGCTTCAAACTACCTAGCCGTCTAGCCCTATGCCGATATATTTCAGCTTACATTAACGGTTTCCACGAACACATGCCCTTTTTGCACATTCCAACCATGTCCGTTGACACCTGCTCCCTTGAGCTTATCCTCGCCATCGCGGCTGTTGGTGCACAATACACATTTGAAGGGGAGAAGGGAGTAGATCTCTTTAATGCAAGTCGTGCAATAGCGAACCGCCGAATACAAAGGAGGGATGCTCGCTTCGTGGAGCACCATCGCCACGCGGAATCTGATCGCTCATCTTCTTACGAAATGGACCGCGCGTCGGCAACAAGAAGTCCGCCTTACAATCATTCAACCGTTGGACCTTTAGGGCTACCGTCCGAGTCGAATGTTCCAGGAGAAGACCTCATGCAAACTGCCCAAGCCCTGCTGCTGCTTATGGCTTTATCTACGTGGGCGAAGCACAAGGAGATCCTTCGAGAAGCCCTCGCAATTCAAAGCATTCTTGCCACATTGATAAGGGACGACGGCCTTCAGAACGAACCACTGCGGGAGGAGCTCCCATGGCACGATTGGGTTCGACGGGAGACTACGAAACGAACCAAGTTCATTGTTTATGGCTTCTCGAACCTACACTGCATTGTCTACAACATTCCGCCATTCATTTTGACCTCCGAGGTCAAACTGACTATGCCTTGCAGTTCTGCAGAATTCAAGGCATCGACGGAGACGGGTTGGAGGGAAGCGAGAAAGAGGAGCGCGCCGGAGATTCAGTTTCAAGATGCACTGCAGCGACTGTTCTCAAAGAATGGTCGAGACGTCACCGAGTGGAACTCAAGCGCCGGAAATTACGCCCTGATCCACGCCCTGATTCAACACATCTTCTTTGTCCGTCAGGTGGCACGATGTCGCTTCGACAGGACTGGAGATCTAAGCCAGGATGATGTTGCGTCTCTGGAAAATGCGCTGAGGAATTGGCAGACGGGCTGGAAGAACAATCCCGAATCTTCCCTTGATCCCATGAGTCCCAACGGCCCAGTCGCGTTCAACTCCACTGCCCTCTTACGCTTGGCGTACATTCGGCTATATGTAGATACAGCTGGCAGAGCCTTAGATACCCGCGATCCAGTGTTGATTGCCAACGCTTTCCGTGCTGGCCCTGCAATCAAACGGTCTCCAAAGATTACCAGGGCTGTTCTTCACTCGGCTCATGCGCTCAGCATACCTGTGAAGATCGGATATCGACTAGTTGCCAAGACGCAGTCCTTCATCTGGTCTATACAACACTCTCTCTGCACCCTCGAGTGCGCATACCTTCTAAGCAAGTGGCTTGAGGCACTGTCTGCTCCCAATCCCGAACCTCCCATCACCGAGGACGAACGCAGAATCACAGCGATTGTGAAGAGCTTGTTAGACGAGACGGAATTTGCTCTACCACCCGACGTCCTAGTAGATTCTCCTACATACCTCAAGCACCTAAGTGCAGGAGTTCTACGTATCTGGGCAACCATCTTCAAAGGGGCTCAAACATGGGCCATCGTTGATGTTATTGGTAGTTCTCTGAATCTCTACGCGGACATGTTAGAGTCCGGGTAAATATTGCATTTGCATCTTTGAACTACTTCTGCAACGACATATCTACAACCAACTTTCCTCCTCCACCTTTGTGGTAGTCCTCCACCAAATCATTCAGTTTCGACAATGGAAAGGACTTGGAAACAGCACGAACGTTATGCTCGGCCGAGAAATTCAACATCTCCCTCAACATCCTGTTACTACCAACCAAGCTTCCCAATATTGAAATGTCTCGGAAAACCACATCATGGGCAGAAATATGGAAGCCCTTCTCTGGGAACGAAACTACCACGCACCTCCCATGTGTCTTTAAGAGCTTCATTGAATAATCAAACGCCGCCTGGCTCTCCGGTAACACAATCACGGCATCGACACCCTTCTCCCCAATATCCTTCTTCCCGTCCTCGGCTCCCAGCTGCTGCACGATATCAGTCGGCTTCTCAGATCTCGCGTCGACGATTCGCGCCCCGGTGTTCAAGCTTGCGGCCAGCTTTAACGGCTCGTCCGCAGCATCCACGCCAAGGACTCGGAGCCCCATTTTTACCGCGTATTGCAATCCCAGATGTCCTAGACCTCCTCCAGCCCCCATGATGGCTACTCGATCGCCTGGATGCAGCTGGCATCGCTTGAGTGCGGCGTATATAGTGATGCCCGCGCACATGAGCGGAGCCGTCTCGACCGCCGTCATGGACGACGGTATTGGAGCTAGTTGTCTCGCATCTACCACCGCATACTCGGCGAATCCCCCATCCCTACTTATCCCATTGTTCTCAGCGTGCGCGCAGTACACTGAATATCCCTTGTCATCCTGGCTAACCGGATCCTTCGAACCTTGGCATTCGAAGCACGTCTCGCAAGCATGGAAAGCGCGTCCTGGCACCCCAACTTTGTCTCCAACGGTGAAAGCGCTAGCTTGTGAGCTAGGGGCGGAAAAGTGCGATATGATTGTGCCGGCAAACTCGTGGCAACTGATATGCGGGAATGCGTGTGGGAACCCTGGCATTTGTCCTTCGGCCAGCACGAAGTCGGTGTGGCAGTACGATGCTGCGTCCACTTTGATCAGGAGATCATGAGGAGTTGAGGGTTGAGGGATGGGTACGGAGCGAAGTGTATATGGTTTTTTGAAGGCCTCGAGGAATTGGCCTTGCATTGTTTCGGGCACATTGGTAGCCATGGCGGATGAGAGGAAACAGCAGCGTCAGGAGAAATTACCAGAGTCAAATTGCGTCTCAACGTACAAATGCGAAGAGCTGAGCATATGTCGAGTTCGCAAGTCTTCGAGTGGTAAAGTGGAATGCCGATCCAGGCGCACCCCGCTGCGGGGTATAAACGTGAGGTGGGGCAGCTTTCGTCGAGTGCAAAAGGTTCTCCAACACCTTCTCCAACACATCCGTCGTCAACTTCTCTTCTCGCCCGACCTCGGCTCCATCTACGCTCTGAATCTTTACCACTCACACTTCTACCTCGACCATCACCACCGTCACCCTCATCATTACCTCTCCAACATGGCATCTACGGACTCAGACACGATCACGTTCCCCGCCGCATCCCCAAAGCAAACCTATGTCAAGATATCTGCTCTTGATGCGGGCCACCTCACACTCCCCGAGAGCCTATTCGTCACAGATGCCGAGCCAGGAAAACGCAGCACCGTCCCATCTCTATCCTTTCTAATCCAGCATCCCTCCTCATCATCCACAAAAGGCACAACAAACCTAGTCTTCGACCTCGGCCTTAAGCGCGACATATCCGGCTACCGCACCGCGCAACAACACCACATTTCCCAACGCCAACCCACGACCCTCTCCCCGGACGTCGCCGAGAGCCTCCAAGCCGGCGGTTTCCAGCCCTCAGATATCGACGTCGTGATACTAAGCCACGTACACTGGGACCACGTCGGTACGCCCTCTGATTTCGTCAACGCGGAATTCGTCGTCGGCAGCGGGACGTTGGATCTGCTCAGCAACGGGGGCGGGAAGCTATATCCAGTGGAGCTGTTCAACGCCGACGAGCTGCCTCGGGCGCGCACGAAGGAACTCCCGCCCGTGAGAGACGGAGACATCGCGAAGGCGTTCGAGCGGCAGACGGCGCATGTCTGGGCGCCGCTGGGTGCGTTCCCCGCGACGGTGGATTTCTTCGGCGACGGCTCCGTGTATGTGGTCGATGCGCCGGGACATCTGACCGGGCATGTCAATCTGCTTGCGCGGGTCGCGCCGGGGAGGTGGGTCTATCTCGGCGGGGATTGCTGTCATGATCCGAGGATTTTGACGCGGGAGAAGGGGATCGCCTTGTACGATGATGGGTGTGGGGGGAAGAGGAGCGTGCATGCGGATACCGAGGTGGCGGCTGCGACGGTGAAGAGGATCGGGGAGGTGGTGGGGGTCGAGGTTGTCGTTGCGCACGACAAGAGTTGGAGGGAGGCGAATCGGGGGCGATTTTGGCCGGGGAGCTTGTGAGATTGGTTTTGTTTCTTCAAAAGCTGGCGAATCGTAGTCATGGACTAAAAGATTATCGCTATTCGAAGGAAAACATCACATGCTCTGCTGCGAGACGTCAAAGAGCGATGGTAACGTGACCGCATTCCTTCACCCGGAACTAAGCATGCATCCCCGCCCTCCCGTCCAGTCGCTGCTTACCTCCATCGCGGTAGAAATCTTGCACCCATCAATCTATTACTCTATCCCCCCTCAACTACTCCCTAGACACCAACACCACCGTCACCCCACGACGATCCCTGCATCCCTCCCTCCATCGTCTCCTGGTTAAACCACAACCCAATTCCCTATTCATTCCTCCATCCATGCATCCATGCATCCATGCATCCATACATCCCTACCCAACCCACAATGCCCCCTCCTTTGACAAAATCACACGTCCTCGCCACCTTCCACCGCCTAACCACCACGCCCCCCTCCCCCTCTCCCTCCCTCCCTCCCTCCCTCCCTCCTTCGCCAACGTCGCCGACGACGTCGACTGGCTCGTCACCGGATCCGCGCACCCGCTGGCCAGGCGCAACGAGTCGAAAGCCGAGGTCCTAGTGCAGACAGAGCTGGGGCCGCACATCGGCGGGGTAATGCGCTCGCCGGTGCGGGTGAGTGTTGTGGGTGTGGTTGTGGTTGTGGAGGCGGAGGGGAAGGGGGGGGGAGGGGTTTGATGAGTGGCACGTTTGCGTTCTATTGTTGCGATTCTTGGCGGAAATTGGGTTGGATTGTGCTGGTGGTTTTGGTTCTTGTTGTGGACCGTGGCTAATGTGTTGGTGTGTGGGTAGGCAAGGAGTATAACAAATCAGTACTGCTGGGGTTGTGGGGTTCAATGGGGAGGGGAGGACTGAGAGTGTGAGGGCGTATTTGGATACGGCGAAGTTGAGGGATGCGCTGGAAGGGGGATGAATCGTATAAGGGGCGAGTAGAGGTTGGGATTGGTGGGTGCGTATGAATGCCCATCATGCTGAGCCGAGTCGATGCAAAGAATTTCACGAGCGCTGTAGACGTTTATAGGGCACAAAGGTTGTGCGAAGAGAGCTTTTAATTGTCATTGTTCGCTGAGCGAGCATACAATTTGATACCAAAAAATAGGGATAACTACTACACTCGAATTCATGAAATAAGCACTGCTCCTAAACCATTTCCCCCCCAACTCCCGCCTCGCTCTCTCCTACCTACACCTCCCATCTAAATCTGATATCTGAAATCCGGTTCGCGATCCGTATACATCTCTCCCTGAGCCAGCCTATACCCGCCCTCGGCCAATTTTCTATCCTTCCCAGCCTCCCTCTTTTTATACAAAGCGCGCACAATCCACCATCCACACCACGCAAACACCAGACACCCCAGACTCCACGCATGGCCCAAGACAAAGCCCGGCGCGGCATTGCTCTGGTAGATCTGGCCGCTAACCACACCCCCGATATTAGTCAACGTGAGTAAGATACCAAGACTGGCAGCGCGCTTCCCATCCGGCGCGCAGTTGCCCGAAAGCCAGGCGATATTGCTGCCCGTGCAAAGGAAACATGCTGTAGCGATTAGGTAGGTGGCAAAGTAACGGACGGCAGGGGAGACGGGGCAGAGCAGGATAGCGTAACCGATCATGCCGAGGGGGGCTGTGAGGATGAGGGGGAGGAAGCGCGTTTTGTAGCGGTCGGAGAGATATGCGCCGACAGCGTAGGCAACGGCGCCCCAGAGGTTGACGGGGATGACGAGGTATTGCGCCTGCGGTATTTTTAGCACTGCGGTATGATGGTGTCGAAGAGAAGGAGGTGATTGGAGAAGGAGAAATGTGTGAAGATACGTACCTGCACCGTAGAGTAATGAAATCCGTCCTTGATAATAATCGGCAGGAAGGTCCCAAAGCCATACAGAATGGTTACCACAGCAATCTGGATTACGCCATGCAGCCAGCTCTTCACATCCTTGGCCGCCTCCTTAATATCTGCTTTACCGTAGTGCCCGCTGCCGCCGGAATAGGCCTCGGCGCGTTCAGCGCGGAGACGCATGATTTGCTTTTCGGAGTCATTGAGGAAGTAGGCGGTTTCATAATTCTTGGGGACGAGGAAGACGCAGCAGAAGGCCCAGACGACGGTGATGAGGCCTTCAAGGATGTACAGCCTGATTGGGGTGTTAGATTGTGTTGTGCCGTAGGGAGTTTGGGAGTGATTTTGGAATAAGAAAGGAAGTAGGGGATACGATACAAACAAGGGATGAGAAGTGCGAAGGAGAAGGAGAAAAAGAAGGATATACATACCACCGCCACCCGGGCCACCCATTAACCCCATCCATGTACAAAATGGCCCAAGCAATCAGACCTCCAAACGCGCCAGATAGCGCGCTCGCAATAAACAGATACGCAATCCGCACCCCTAACTCTTCTCTCGTGTACCAATTGCACAGAAACAGCGTCATACTAGGAAACAAGCAGCCCTCAAAGAAGCCCAGGAAAATACGCGTCGTAACCAGGGCGCCGAAACTGTGGATGAAGCCCGTGGATAGACATACGACGCCCCAGCAGAATGTTATCGCGGGGATCACGCGGTTGAACTGGAGCCGTTTTACTAAGATGGAGGTTGGGAACTGGAGTGCAGAGTGTTGGGTTAGTAAGACGGTCACATGACATGGTAGAATGATGGATGGATGGTTGAGAAGGGGTACATACCTCGGCCAGGATATAAAAGATGTAGAAGACGGACACGGCAGTCTGTTCGTAGCAGCCAAAAATCAGCATAGATTCCAATACACTGCACTTCGCAAATCACTTCATTCCCCTCCTCTCTCTCCGTCCAGCAAAATAAGATTTGGTAAAGGGAAAAAAGAAACATACATTAAGCTCACTCCCCTTAAGCCCAATATCCTTCCTCATCCCTTGCGTGGCCGCAAAGCCGATGTTGCCACGATCCAGATACGAAATTAGCATGAGCATCATCATGACGGGCGCGACGAAGCAGTCGAGCTTGCGCACGAGGGCGGCCTCCTTCTTGCGCGCTTCGATGTCCGTGGGCGAGGGCGCTTCATCGTGGGTGAAGAACTCGCGGGTTATGGGGGCATCTTTCTCGGAGGCGAGGTCCAGCGAGGGGGTGGTGTCTGGGGCAGGCATGGGTGCGGTTGTGGGCGTGGTGATGAGATGGGATGGGACGATATGTGGTAGGTTGATGAGATGAGAGATGTAAGAGCACAAGAAGAAAGATGCGCAGTCGACGAACGTCTCCTACGACATGTATAGCAGGTGTGAAATCGCCCTTTGATAGCAATATAAGGCCAAGACACGGCTGGCTGACGTTCCTACGCTGCACTTGGCCGGCGCAACGTTCCCCGCACCGCCAGCCCAAATCCCGGGGTATGAAGCGCGAGCGAGCGCGAGCAAAAGACGAGCGTGAAGGAATCGTCGTCCTCACGCGACTCATTCACCGCCAGCCAATGCCCGGATCGGGAAGGGATCCGACAGGCCGGATTTCAGCGCGAAGTTGGGGAAGGCGCCGGATGAGGCATAGTGCGGTGTTCACGTCGCCTGCTCCGAAGTTGGAGATGTGGAGAAGTCGGATTTCAGGCTGGGTGAGGAGTTGGGTTGGGGTTGGGGTAGTGCTGCTGATCAATGCGGGGGTGTTGGAAAGTAAGTGGAGTGTTGGAAATGAAATGAGGGGTGGGTGGAATTACGAATACCGAACGCGCCCACGTCGAGCACGTGGCCGTCAGTTCATCGTCTAGTTTTGCAACTAAACACCAGAGTTCGCGGCCAGATCTTTCATCTCCAACTCTTTTCGGGTGCGCTTTGCCTGAGGAGTCTGACATTGGGGGAATCGAAGTTCAGTTGCCACGGCTGGAAATCATTAGACGGATACATCGACAATCGAACTATCTTCTGCTCCAACCGCCGGATACACGACGACTGCTTCCGCTACTCGCTCTCCTATACCATTCACTCGACAATCGAGCTGAGTTCTACTCCACACCCCGGATACACGACAATTGTATCTACTATTCTTCCTCCTGAATCATCCTCCAAACCCACACCATGGCCTCACCAAACACCACAGTAGCCTTCATCGGTACCTCCCCACCACCTCCCCTCTCCCCTCTCCCAATTCTAACTCCCCTCCAGGCCTCGGCGTAATGGGCTACCCCATGGCCCTCAACCTGCGCAAAGGCCTACCCAAAACCTCGACGCTCCTAATCCTCGACGTAGCCGCCTCGGCCATAACGCGCTTCAAATCCGACACGGCAGCCCTCGGCCCCGTAGCCGTCGTCTCCAACGGCGCAGAAGCCGTGGCCCGCGCCGACATCGTGATAACGATGCTGCCCGACGGCGCGGCGGTGCGGAAGGTGTATCTGGACGGGGAGACGGGCGTGCTGGCGGGCGCGGAGAGAGCGCTGCGGGACGGGAGCGGCACTGGGTCTGCGGCGCGCAAGATCATCATGGAGTGCGGCACCATCGAGACGGGCACGATCCTCGACGTTGCGAAAGCCGTGGTTGCGTCGCCGGCGGCGCCGAACCTGACCTTTGTCGATGCGCCCGTGTCGGGCGGGCCGATGGGCGCCCAGGACGGGTCGCTGACCTTCATGGTGGGGACCGATGACAAGGCGGCGTTTCCGGCCGTGAAGAGCGTGCTCGCGCACATGGGGAAGGAGGAGAGCGTGTTCCTGTGCGGGGACGTGGGCGCCGGGACCGCGTTCAAAGTCATCAACAACTACCTCTCGGCTATCACGTCGTTGGCCGCGTCCGAGGCGTTGAATATAGGCTCGAAGATGGGGCTGGATGTGAGTTTGTTGACGGATGTGATCAATGTGTCTGGCGGCCAGTGCTGGGTCACGAGCAAGAGCAATCCCGTGCCCGGGGTGCAGGCCAATGTGCCGAGTTCCAGGGGGTATGAGGGCGGGTTTAGGATCGAGTTGTGTGCCAAGGTGCTGAAGATGGGGAGTGACCTTGCGGAGATGGTGGGCGCGCGGACGGTGCTGGATAAGCCGACGTTGGATGCGTTCGGGGAGGCCATGGGGGACGAGAGGTATAAGGGGAAGGATGCGAGGGTTGTGTACAAGTGGTTGAACGAGAGTGAGAGGAAGTAGATGGAGTGGAGGCATATTTGATGGCGAAAGTTGATCTGTCAATGAATTGACGTAAGAAATGCATTATACACGGCTATATCAGCATTCAAAACAAATAGTGTCCACATACTTCATCATCCGTCCACCTTCGTACAAATTGTGCTAAGACCATGTCTCTCAACCCATGGAGAACTTTTCAGCTACACAAATAAGGCGCCAGGAACCAGTAGAATAGCGAGCGTCACCACGATATCACCTCCTCTTAATGCTCAAGCTCAAAGCTTAGACCGTCGCTGGAGATACAGTCTGATTCCGGCCGCAACTACTAACCGTTAGCTTCGTTCATTCACCGGCCGCACAACTCGACATTGACACCCGCTCATTATACAACGCAAGGAGGACGCAGATGAAAAGAATAAATTTGTGGTATCATAACAGAACTGAACATGAGCTGTAACTTCACTTACCAATGACCGCAGCCACGCTCTTCATCCCAATCAGGCCAGCCAACCAAGCCACCCATCCAATGGTCCGTCCCTCGCGGTCAAAATTCGGCTTCAACTCATTCATGCCCGCAAACTTCTTCTGCTTCTTGAGTGTGTACGGAGGGTATCGCACGTCTAGCATACCCTCGATCCAAGCCGGCGTCTTGGTGACGGAGCGGCGGTGCGTGAAGACTTCGAAAGAGGCCTTGCCGCGGTAGGCGCCAGACCCGGAGGAGCCAACGCCGCCAAAGGGCAGGGTGGGAATGGAGGCGTGGAAGTAGCCGTCGTTGAGGGAGGCGCCTCCAGAGCGAGTTTGGGCGAGGACTATGTATGTCAGCGGGCTGTGCACGTCACGTATGGGCAGTACCTACCCTTTTCCATTTCGGCCTTGGTTCCAAACGGATAGAGACCCAGAGGCGTGTCGTGCACCTCGTTTGCAATCTTGATCGCCTCGTCGAGATTCTCAACCGCGAGAATAGGCAGCAGAGGCCCAAAGCTCTCGTCCCGAATCATGCTGTCGTCGGTGCTCTCCACTAGCACAACCGTCGGCTCGATGAACAGATCTGCCTCATCCATGGTCCCGCCAACCACGATCTTGCCGTTGGAGTCGTCCACCATCTTCTTCAGTCTCTGGAACTGCCTCAAGTTCACAATCCTGCCGTAATCGGGCGACTTGCGCGCACCCTGGGGGTAGAACTCCTGGAGCGCATTCTTCATCTCTTTGATGAAGGGCTGCAGCATTTCCTTGTCGACCATGGTGAAGTTCTGCGACACGCAGACCTGGCCGGCATTCAGCGTCTTGGCCCAGAGCAGACGCCTCGCAGCCAGTCTCGGATCCGCATTCTTGGTGATGATGGCGGGATTGCGGCCACCCAGCTCCAGCACGACGGGCGTCAGCGTCTCGGCGGCCTTCTTCGCGATGATGGTGCCCACGCCGACGGACCCCGTGTAGAAGATCTTGTCCCACTTCTGGTCCAGCAGCGCCGACGTCTCGGGCACGGCGCCCTGGACGCACGTATAGCACGAGGGGTCGAGCGACTCGGCAATGATCTTTTGCATGACGGCAGCGGCGTAGGGCGACCCCTCGGATGGCTTGAGCACGGCGGTGCAGCCAGCCGCGATGGCGCCAATGAAGGGCCCGAGGGAGAGCTGGATGGGGAAGTTGTACGCTCTGCAGCGGTTAGCTCCGTCCCGTCGCGGTGCCACGATCGAGGCGGCGATGTATGACGTACCCAATGATGAGCGCCGTGCCCAGCGGGTCCTTGACGATGCGCGGCCCAAACAGCTTGTTCGTAAAGGCGATGTCTTCGGGCGCCTCGTCCTTTGCGAAGCGCGCCAGGTTGTTGCTCATGAAGACGATGTCGTTCATGCACCAGCTCAACTCGGTCAAATACGTCTCGAACGACGACTTGCCGAGATCCCTCTTGCACGCCTCCATGACGAGCGCCTCATTGTCCTTGAGCCCCCAGTACAGCTTGCGCAGCTGCACGAGTCGGAATTCCAGCGGCCGCGTCTTGTGCGAGAGGAAGCTCGTGCGGATCGTCTTGACCGTGTCGGCGATGCCCTCGATGGGCGTGTGCTCGAAGGGCGGGAGGGCGGCCATGGTGGGCGACTTGATGATTTGGATAGATCGAATGGGCGTGTCTAATAGCGAGCACAATTGAGACGTGAGCAACAACGGCCCCTTATCACCACTTCTCTACCCTTGCAGCTCGCAGGCGAATCCATTCACGGGTTTGCGACGACGGCGATGAGCCTCGGCCTGGCAGGTGCGGTCGTTCTTCGGCCCCGCATTTCAGTCACCGTCTAGGCCTAGCGCCCGCCCGGGACCTTCGAGGAGGCACAGCAGTTGCGCCGTTCCGACGGCATCCACGCATCGAAACCATCGTCTCGTCCGGTCTTCCTCACATCGAACATAGGCTGCGAGACTTGGATACACAGCCCACAGTGGAGAGTTTATTAATCACCGCTCATCCGGCCGCCACTTGCTCTACCTAACGACGGTTGCCTCCGTACTTTTGCACACTTTGTCATCTGAGCCTCGTAGATGCACTTTCCTCGCAGCCCTAGAGGTATTGGCAAAGTACCTTCGGCCGGGGGTGGACTGCCGCCTCACTCGAGCGATGGCGCCGTGGTCCCATCAACACAGCTATTCTGCTTGTCCCTCGAGGCCGTAGTCGGCGCAACGACGCCGTTCAGCTTGTTGATAGCGGGAGTTTCTCCACCGTACAGCTTCAACTCCTCTAAGATCCAATCTCCAAATCCGCGTCCCTCCCCCTATATTCTTACCTTCTAATGTGCTTTCTTTCTCTATTACTTTTAATTCTTATTCCAACAGCTTGTTACTCAGACGGATGCAGCTATTCGAGAACCGCACAGAAGGAGAAGGATCTCAGTCGTCACAAATACATCGTCTTGTCGCCCAGCAGGATATTCCACCATATCATTTCCATCTGCTCTATTAGCATCTCCCATCGACCCTCATACGATGATTGCGCACCATACTCTCAAGTTGAGGTGCTTCCAAACGACAATCAGAAATGCGGTAGCAAATAAGACCTTCGACACGCTTCTTTCTGCCCCTGATCTGCTCTCTTACACATCTCAATTTTTTATCCCCTTCCCTTGACCTAGTATTTCCATATCTCAGTTACCATGTACTGATTTCACGGAGCTCTGATATCGCTCTTGTACTGTACACTTCCATGAGAACTCCATAGACACCTCTAGCTACTACGAACGAACACAAATCGAGTCACTTTGGCAGAGCAAAGAACAAGCCGCAAGCAGTTCGTGATATATTTGTTTGCCCAATACTGTCCATCAAGTAGTATAAGAGTCAGGAAATGACACCGCAAGAGGACTGTCAGAACAACACCACCATCTCCCACTACGCCGCAAGTGCCTCCCTTTTCCAACATGGGAATCCGACACCCATCACCTTTCTTCGACTACCGCGGCCCCATTGTCATCGTAGATGAAAGGCACAGTTGGCACACCTCGTACCCCACCTCCCCTGTTCCACCTTCATCTTCCTTCCCTGCTCGAAACCCGCACAAATATCCGCATTTCTACCCCTTTCCTCCATCTCCCGCTCCTGCTCCTTCGCCCCATCATGCTCATGCTTACGGTCAGTATTCCGACAACATACATCCCTACCACTCCCCTACATACCCCCGCCCCTATCACAACCCCCCAGGCGTCTTCAGGTACATGGACGGTCGACAGAATGTCTACGACAGCAACACCAATAGAGAGGAGAGTGAGTTCAGCCGGCGGATGCGCATCGCGAGGGAGGTGGCCGTTGAGATGGCCAGAGAGGAGGAGCTGAAGATGAAGGCGGAGGCGGAGAGGGAGCAGGCGCGCCGGGCAGCGTTGCAGGAGCTGCACAAGGCGCGGTATGCGGATGCTAGGAGCAATAGGCCGAACGAAACGCACAGGCAAGAGCAAATGCGAGGCAGGGAGAGAATCCACGGCTTGGGCTTACACGGGAAGGAATCTTCGCGCAGAGCATGGGAACCCCGCCCAAAACCAAAAATGGAGTCGGGACGGCGTGCCCCAGCGCAGAACCCACATCCGCGAACAGAGAAGGATCATGTTGACTGGAAGCTAGAGATGTACCCCCGGGAACGGCGCAGTGGGCATGCAGAACAGGACCATCGTGCCGCCGGGAGGCCGGAGAGGTGGGTTGAGGCGCGTGAGAAGGGCGGGGGGGACGTCGAGGTCGTCATGGTGAGGCGGGGGAGGAGGAGAGGGGGCAAGTAGTGCGGAGTGGGGATGGGTTGATGACTGAGTGCATAGGTAGACGACGTAGAAGTGCGAGTCTGACCATCAGACTTGCACATTCCAATCGTATCGTTTGTTGAGCTTGCGAATCAAGTGGGTTCCTCTCTGCTTTGAAACAATAGACCACTGAGTCTTGCTTTAGGCCCAAATGTGTTTTTTCATCCTCATTCTAAAATAGCTTAACAAAGAAGCTATTTAAAAAAAAAAAAAAAAAGTAGATATCTCTCTCTCCGAGAATCGAACCCGCCTCTTCGGCACGACGATCCAGCGTACTTACCACTAGACCAAGAGAGACTTGAGAGTATCTGCTTTTTTTGAATACTACCTCCTTACAGTAACTAGTATATGAACATGTGCAAGTTATGATGCACCTGGTATTTTCGCATCTATGGCCTTTCACCTACTATGCGTAACCATCATGCCTGATGTCATTAGCAAGTGTGCGCCTAGTCGATATGTGTATAAAGCGGTCCATACATACAAATACAGTCGCACCCCACGCGAGGTGAATGAAAAGTCGATATAGTGTTACACTCGCGGCTTATATTTATCCATTGCTGTCCTTGCGTTGACGCTTCTTCTCCATCCAAAATCGGTGATTTTTTAGTTTGCCACATCAATCTCATTCCATCCTTCTCGCTTTGTCGTCGCAGCGACGGCACAGAAAGACCTACATTTCTATTCCATTCGATTGCAGGGTTAAAACAACGTCAGTCTTATGCTACATAGGCTGCCTATTTCTATTAGTCAGCATCTAGAGGCGCATTGGGAAGCTTCTGTGTGAGGGCGTCGATAACATATACGACCGTCGGGCTCGACGGCTCGGTACTATCATGTACTTGTATCGAGGCTTAGCTCGCGCAGGTCGCGCCCATAGCTGCTGTTCTATTAAAGGTCCTTTTCCCTTAATAAATAGCTAGGTCTATTAAATCCTTGACATTGCTTGCTTATTGTTTTGTTGCTATATATGCTGTAGTGAGAGACTCGTTGATACGATTATCTCAATTACACTGCTCTGATTTTCCATCTATTAGCTTACGCGCACCAACAACTCAACGTTATATACTAGTTAGTGTATGGTAGTAGTATTCAAAAAAAGCAGATACCCTCAAAGTTTGCTTGGCGTAGTAGTAATTACGTCGGCTCGTTGTGCTAACGACGCGAGTTCGATTCTTGTAGAGAGAGATTTCTACTTTTTTGCTTTTTTTTGCATTTCTTTTTAGTGAGCTATTTTAGAATATGTTTCTTAGAATTTTGACAAGGGCATCTTGAACAAGCATGAACTAACTAACAAAGAAAGGAGTTCTACTTTGCTGATTTGCTATCTACTAGCTTACCACCAACAACGTTATATACTGGTTAGTGTAAGGTAGTAGTATTCAAAAAAAGCAAATACCCTCAAGTTTGCTTGGCATAATGGTAATCATGTCGGCTCGTCGTGCTAAAGGGCGGGTTCGATTCTCGTAGAGAGAGGTTTCTACTTTTTTGCTTTTTTTGCCTTTTTATTAGCTAAACTATTTGGAACATGTTTTGTAGGATTTGAAGAAGGGTGTCTTAACCAAGCGTAAGCTAAATACAAAGGTCTTCGGTCCCTACATCTGCGCATTGCGGCGTGGCGGAGAGCTTAACTGCTATACTACACAACGACGCAAGCCACTAGCATAGAGCGATCCCTTGACCATTCAAGTGTTCTTGCTGTGGCATTAGAAGAAAAGCTTCGATTGTACAGGGCCGCCCATCAACCAGCACGGTGTAGCGGAGGACTGAACATCCCTCTGGACCCAAGCACCACGAATCTGGATCAGACTCTCCGAGAGCATCGTAATTTCCGTCCAAAAACGGACATGGTGGAAGTCGAAGAAGCGATGCGCCGAGTCGCCCTGCTAGAAGAACTCTTAGACGCTTTCGCTTGCTCAAATGCTTGCAATGGCGCCATGAGGTGGCAGAGAACCGCTTCGTGTTCGTGTTTGGCGGGCCTGCGAGGCATCCTTCAGAAGATTGGCAACTCAGCACACGCCAGGATACCGTTTCCAGCACCAAGGAAACTCGCAGGCCTACTTTGGGCGAAAGATTCCAAATAGTTTTGTTGATTGCTACGGCTCTTCGGAATTGGCACAGCTTTGGATAGGTTCATCAAGGTATCCCGAGTCAGAATGCCATTCTCTTTGCTCGGAATAAAGGGCGCGGTAGTGGCTGGTCTGCTTGAGCTAAAGTAAGTGCGCAGTTCAGAATTGGTGAATGCATGTGTAATTTTTCCTAGATAGTCGTATGCGTTGTATTTCGCTGATTCCATGACTCTGGCTGATATCATGGGGTCTGCATCCGGGTTCAACGAGACAACAATGAGCTTCTTCAAGTATACTACCCGGTGAAGTTGCGTATCTTCGAAGGAAAAAGCTTTGCAATAAGATTATCCTGCGCCTCTAGGTAAAGGTACTAGGTTTGCTTCTAATTTCAAGGCTTCGTGGGTAAGCTCTGCGGTGGCTTCGTTAGGCAGGAATGCTATATAGCAGTATGTTTGCTACTTTGGCATCTAAGATAGTAGTAATACCTTCTTTAGCCAATAGGTGCTTAAGTAGAGACACATTTAGTAACTCGCATCTTAGGCTCCTTCTTTTTGTTAAAATTTCCCTTCTTAAAATAGTAAGAACAGATTCCAAAATAGCCCAACCCCTAAAAAAAAAAGTAGAAATTTCTCTCTACGAGAATCGAACTTGTGTTATCAGCGCAACGAGCTAACATAATTACCACTATGCTAAGCAAACTTGAGGGTATCTGCTTTTTTTGAATACTACTACCTTACACTAACTAGTATATAACGTTGAGTTGTTAGTGCGCGTAAGCTAGTAGATAGTAAATTGTAGGACGATTTCGGTTCTTAAAAGGTGAGCAAAGGCACGGGATTGGTTGCCTCCATTTCAGCTATCCTAAGATAGCGAAGAGGAAGGTAACTAGGAGCGCGTTCTCTATATACAAAGTAGGCGTGGCCAGAGTGCCTTCGGCCTGGGGTTCTCCTAACTCTGGCCTCGTCCAAAGGTGAATGCTCTAGTTACATGACACCGTCCAGGGTCCTGCCTCTTATGCTCGACTTGCAGAGCTGTTACATAAATCGGGATTGTAGAACTCCTTCTTTTTATCAATAAACGCTTGTTCTAGACACGCTATTTGAAATGCTAAAAAAAAACACCTATTCCAAAATATCTCAGCGAAAAAAGAAAAAGTAGAATCTCTCTCTACGAGAATCGAACCCGCGCTTAGGCACGACGAGCCGACGTGATTACTACTATGCCAAGCAAACTTTAGGGTATCTGCTTTTTTTGAATACTACTACCTTACACTATCTAGTATATAAGGTTGAGTTGTTGGTGCGCGTAAGCTAGAGGATAACAAATCGGAGCAGTGAAACTCCCTCTTTTTGTTTGACGAAATCAGACGAATCCGTGGTGTATCTTGCTTGCCCGTCGTCTACGTCACGTATTTTATTTTGTTTGCTTTGATAGCCAAAGAAGCCAACGGAACAATTTAAAACTGTTTAGCGATAACAGCTTATTTCCGAAATAGATACAGATATTGCAATTTAAAGTCGATGAGATCTTTTTGTGAAGTGGAAGAAGACAGTTGGGGATTGCTATATTTAACGAAGGAAAAGCTATTTCAAAGATATGTAAAGGTTGTTTTAGTGCTTCGTTATTCCCCTTGCACCATTATTATAATAACAAGGTCGAATATACCGTAGAATTCGTAATTTGTGCAGCGCCGAAATATTGAACTACTGAAAGCCAGAAATTAGAGTACCTTCCGCAATTATCCAAAAAGCCATACACCAAAATATCAACTCCTCACTTTAATAAGGGGATACGCAGTAGCCGCGAGATGCCACGCAGGCCCAAAACTCCCGATCACAAGATGTCCAGCGAGTTCCGTCAGTTCATTTTTCAAGCTCTGCCCCGAGATGATAACACTGTTGCGGGTGAAGTCGGTGAAAGTCCCAACGAAGGTATCCAGAAATCCAATTCTGGAACCGAATCTAGAAAACAGACTCTTCAATTCAAGCGACTTTAGATAATCTAGTTCGGAAGCCATGCGGTGCATGAGCTCCGGCCATTCAGCAGTGTGGTCGCGCAAGACGATGTTGTTTAGAGATAGGCTAGTGAGGGACTGACGAGATGGGGCGAGGAAGGAGAACATGTCGGACATGGCGTAGATGCGGAAGAGGTCTAGCTTGCAGCTCTCCAGATGCGGGTATTTGCAATGTTTCGCCATTTCTGCGAAGATGTCATCTTCGAGACTGCTATAGCAGGACAGCTCCAGCGAGCGAATGCTTTTGCACTTGGAGAGGAAGCGCACCACGAAGGGGACCCGTCCAACCTGCGCGGGGAAGCCTACTTCGGGGTGTCGCCAATCGCGCAGATTGAGACTAAGGCTCTGTAGATTCTCCAATGCGGCGTCCAACTTGGAGAGAACGGGGGAGAGAGACTCGAGTCGGCCGATACTGACTGCTCCATAATTTTTCTTGCGGTGGGTGTAGATGTTTTGGACCCAGATACCAGACGCGACGATGGCATGCATAGTCGACACGAAGGGCCGGCTCATCTCATTCTGACTCGTCTCGCAATATCTTCGACAAAACTTTCCGTAGCGCCTATCCATGCCCTCGTATAGAAAGGTGATCGAGTGCAGGATCTTAGCCTTCTCAAATATCCGAATCAGTGCCTTTCGGTCATATTGTGTCTCATTCCACAGTCGGGCCAAATCATCGGCTTGTACTCTCGTAATTTGGTATTCCCCTCCTGGGAAGGGTTCCCCATCTTCGGGAATCTCGGTTCTGAGCTTCCAAAGTTGGATCGCGTGGCGTGGCGTGGCATCGATGACAAGGTCTTGGAGGGCATTGCCGAAGTGGAGATGCGACATGATATCAAGTGCTGTTTGAAAACTTTCAACGGTCCATGCAACCGTCCGCTTGCGGAAAAAGCGTTCTCTGAAATGATGTACGCATTGTTGCTTGAGCGGCCGGCTAACTAGGCGGAGGGAACGGAAGGCTGCTAGGTCGAGGTAGTTCGCGATGTTCTCCACTAACTCGGTGGGTAGTTTCGCCAACGCCATTTCGGATTGATTGATGAATGCAGAGCTGAAGGTTGATACCCAGTGTCAGATGTTGAAGTGGGGTTGGAAGTGGAGAACCACGGATGCCTTTAGAATAGCACACACTAAACTCAGTTAGGAAGCCCAACATCAGCCTCGCGGAGAACTGGCTGCGATAGGGCATACAACGGCCAATAGAGATGAAACATTAATGAGGTGCATATCAATCTATTTGTCTGTCTGAAGTGCTTTTAGAACGTTCTGTAACATGCCTCCCATATCAGAATTTATCTTATTGCCCCACCGTATGCTGTTCAAGTCACCCAAAGAAATGCGCGGAACCAGATGCAAGCCTATTAGTGAACCGAAAACCTAGTCGCTATCGCTGCTGCTATTGCTGCTGTCTTCGTCGTCGTCACTTCCACTACCCCCGCTTTTGGAGTTAGAGCTTGAGTCCTCCGAATCGCTACCTTGCTCCTCGCTTGTTTTTCCACTCTCGTCTTCTGATTCGGCATCGCTTGAACTAGAGCCAGAGCTGGAAGTTGAATTTGTTTCTTCGTCGGAATCTTCCGAGTCCGACTCTGAGGAGCTTGAACTGTCGCTACTGCTGCTATCACTGGAGATATCAGTTCTCGATTTACGCTTGCGAACAGGTTTTGGAGCAATTGAAGGTCCCAGATCGTCGAAGACAACCTTCTGGCCAACCCCTCGCCTTGGTGGTGGTGCAGGAACTGGCCGGATTGGTGCAGCAAGATTAAGGGCACCGAGTAGGGCTTCCGCACGGTGCCGCTTGAGACGTCGTATAAAGCCCTCGGAATATGGGTGACTGCTCAAACTCTCAATGTCGCCGTCGAGCTGCCTTCGCTTCTTCTCTTTGAACAGACGTTCGTCGAGAGCTTCTTGTTTTGCGGCCTCACGGACCTGAGCATCATCCATGGTGCTCATTATCTTCTTCTCTTCCTCGTCGAGTTCTGTCAGTGTAGTGTTGCACCTCTTCGTCAGCCTTTCAACGATGTTGGCACCCTTCAGCCCCTTGGTATACTCGAGCAGTGCTTCTAGATACTCGTCTGGGATGCGGAATATGTTGAGTGCGTTATCAAGGACGTCGTTCTGTTTGGCCTTGTTGAACTTCCAGTTTGCACGGTCGTTGTGGTATTGGGAGAGGTAGGAGCGATAAACCGATGGATCCTTCTTCTTGCCTTTGGGTGTAGGCTTGGACGATGTATTGGGAGTCTCCTGATTAGATTCAGTCGCGGACTTTCCAGCCGCAGCAGATGATTTTGTTCTTTCGGGTTGCTTTTCAGCTCCCTCGTCACCCTTTGGCTCAGTGGAGCTAATTTCCTTCTGCTTCTTTTTGCTCTTCTTCTCGGATTTCCTAGCTTCCTTTTCTTCCTTGGCAGTCAGACCTTGAGAGGTTGGAATACCGTTTGCAGGATGCACTCCGGGGGGTGGAGCAAACTGCGCGACCTCAGCTGCTGAGAAGTCTGCGTCGGCGCCCTTTTGGTCCAGCACCCACTTCTTGAATAGGTTCGAGGCGCTATTCCCGTCGGCAGTTTTGGTGTCGGGCGTGAATGTGACTGACTTCCGCCGATCTGTTTGAGGCGGGGTGCAGTCGAGGCTGGTGGCGATGTCCTTGATCGTATCTCTAGAAGTTTTTTTCGACCTTTTGGTGGTTGCAGCAGGATCGGACGCCAAGAAGTCGATTTCGGTAGAGGGAAGTAAAGTTGTGCCATCATCGGCGAAATTGACCTCTGCAGGTGAAGGTGACCGCGCCGGTGCGGATTGGGCATTGGGCGAGCCGTGTTTTAGAGCGGCCTTCTCTTTTGGAGGGGCTCTGGGGCCCTTGGTCTTCTTTTTGCGATAATTTGAATCTCCCTTTGGCTTGTCTGATGTTGAGGGTGTTGGAAGGATCGAATCTGACGGCCCAGTCCCCTCTTGTGAAGGAGCTATAAGTGAGTCTTCGGCTGTGCCGTGGGACACCTCCTCGCCCCTCTTGCTCTTCTTGAACGCGTGACGGTCGTCCTCAGCTGGGGCATCGAGAGTTTTTCGCTTGCCAAGGCTGGGTAGATTGACGTTCTCGGGGGGTGTAGCAGCAGCACGGCGGATGTCGTCGTTGCTCTCCCTCGGTCCAGACAATTCACGGCGTTGCTCTGGGCTCTGGGGCACATCGAGTCCAGACACGGGGTCTCCGGATTGGTTGCCATCTGGGAAGTGAGCGAGCTTGAGGCCCAGTCTCTTCCAGGCGGGAACGAAGCCGACAGCTGGGCTCATATCGAAGAGGGCAATGGATGGTGTTTTACTTTATGCCTCGGCGCTCCTTACATCGCTCATGCCCGAATCAGCTCGTCGGGCAGCGTTTGTCAGTACGGAAATGTCGAATGGGAGGCTTCAGCGCAGAAATTTTGGGGAATGTGGCTGACGGAGGCCCGTGCGGGTGGTGATCTTCGGGAGCCGCGACCGACCGAGCGAGAGCTCTCCCAGGCTGAAGCAACGCGTAGACAGCACCCAACGGCCACAACGAGTCCTGCCATCAACAGACGACGCCCCGCACGCTTACGACTAATTTCCTCGAGCTGCCTCCGAAGCTGAAGACACCCTCTGCACTTATACACCACCTGCACCCGTCGCCATCATGTCTGGTGCGTGCAAACCTCCCCCCAGAGCTCTTGTGTGGACCCGACAACTGACAGCTCCCCGCGCCATGTAGGAAGCGCTGGCTATGACAGACACATCACCATCTTCTCCGACCAGGGTCGGTTATACCAAGTCGGTACGCTGCCCCCTCCTCTCTCTCCCCTCCGTCATCTGCTGCTATGGCGGTGTGTCGTCACATACTCCCTCTGTTGTCACTCCGAGGGAACATGGCGTCGTCGACGCGGGATGGGCAATCTTAGCTAGATGGACGAAGGATATACTGTGGGCTACAGGGTTCTCCTATGTCTGCCAGAGGGATCTCTACTCCAGAGGCTGAGATGTTCCCTCGGCGGTGCATGGGTGGAAGGAGCAGGAAACACGCATGGCGAACCAAGGGCTGACGGACTCTGCGCAGAATATGCATTCAAGGCAATCACGGCTGCGAATATCACATCAGTAGGCGTGCGAGGCAAGGACTGTGCCGTGGTCATCTCGCAGAAGAAGGTGCCCGTATGTTTTGCTCCAGCTGCCACCGTCGTGGGACTCCTATTGAACATGTCTAGGACAAACTCATCGATCCCTCGTCGGTCTCGTACATCTATAGGCTCTCCCCCTCGGTGGGCTGTGTCATGACAGGGTCCATTGCCGATGCGCGGGCGTCGGTCAACCGCGCACGGGGCGAAGCTGCAGAGTTCCGCTACAAGTTTGGATACGAGATGCCCTGCGACGTCCTGGCGAAGAGGGTCGCCAACATCAGCCAAGTCTACACGCAGCGAGTAAGCAGAGCCATGATGGCTGAATGTTGGGGAGCTGTACATGTCACTAACCTTTGGCTAGGCCTATATGCGTCCGCTCGGTGTTGCCACCACGCTCATCTCCCTGGACTCTGAATTTGGACCCCAACTGTACAAGTGCGATCCGGCTGGCTATTATGTGGGCTACAAGGCGACGGCGTCGGGGCCCAAGACGCAGGAGGCGCTCAATTTCCTGGAGAAGAAGCTGAAGAACAAGGAGTGCGCCGAGGGCAGCTGGGAGGACGTTGTCGAGCTGGGGATTGCGACTTTGAGCACGGTGCTGTCGGTGGATTTCAAGAAGGGGGAGCTCGAGGTGGGCATCGTGGGGGGGCCCAGGGCGGACGGCGAAGAGGGCACCGACCCCCTGTTCCGGGCGCTGAATGAGGAGGAAATCGATGAACGACTGCAGGCAATTGCAGACAAGGACTAGGCCTCGGGGCGCCACGGGGCCAGCGATGCGGCCGCCCGTAGCAGCAGGAACCAGAGGAGTGGCTGTCGAGAGCCTCACGGCGCAGGGCTGCTCGCACCGAACGGCGGCCTCATGGCTAGAGGGAGCCCTCGTGCATAAGCGCATTGGGAACTGGCATCGGCGGAGGGAGGGGATGGTTGGGGGTTCAGCCGCATTCGACCTGGTTTGTATGTACCGTTAGCCCTCACTCAATGACAGCCATTGCCTCACACGCCAGCTGCACCGCTCTGCACCGCGCCCAGGAACGGAAGCTCGACGTCATGCTACTGGCCAGCACAGCCTTACTGTGGCTGACGTCGCGGCCGCTGTGGAGATGGTATGGCCTCGTCGCAGGCGCGCTCACACTCAGCAGACGCACGCGAAAGCCGCACCGCTCATTTGGGAGCCCGGCCAATGGCGCGCCGCCGTGCGCAGCCTTTCACAGCCGAGCGCGCAGCCTTACCCGATGGGGCTGGCGCGCCAAACCGCATGCGGCGATGTGGCGCCGGCCGTGAAGCTGAGCACCCATTGGCAGGTTCAGCACAGCACCTCAGGAACGGCCGCTCCAGCTGGCATGGTGCCGTCGAGCATGGTGCCGGCGAGCAAAATAGCTGCGCGGTGGTGAGGGCTGCCGTGCAGAGCGTCGTCGCCGCGACCTCCCCAGTGCGACTCTTACTCGTTATCGTGCCCCTTGATGCTCCTTGCGATGCTGAATGGATGCACCGGTGCCAGCGGCCAGCTGGAGAGCGCTGCTCACGGCCCAAGTGTGGGACTCGGCAAGCACCACTGGCGGCGGGAGCAGCCCTGACTATCGAGCCTCTACTATGTCTCCAGAGCATCTTCATGAACGCCCGTTGAACGTCCTTATATAACGGTCGCCACGCCGCCATCACCACCTCCCCATCCAGCAAGCCTCACTGCAACTTCCTTCTCAGCCTTCCCTGCCTTCCCTTTCGCCCTGAATTGCCAGCTTTTCCGCCATCTTCCCATTCACTTCCTGCCACCATGTCCGACGGTCGTAAGGCTGCCCCAACTCCCACCCCGCCCAGCACCTTCCTTTCCATCTCCTCTCCCCATCATTCCTCCCGCTTGGCGCCATCGGTGTTGAAAAGGAACCATGCTAAGATGCTCGCCCCTACAGTCAACGACGCTCGCGCTATCCGCATTGCGGAGATCATGACCGACTTCCGCAACCTGCAGTACTATCTCAGCCAACTGCGCGCAACCCCCACGGCAGAGGAGTACTATCTCGAGGGCTACTCTCTCCTCCGCCAGTGCACCACCGAGGCGCAGACCATTCTCGAGACCCCCTTCGCCGCCACCGCGGGCACTGGCGGAAACGCCGACCAAGAAAAGCAGCAACTCAAGTCGTAAGACTCCCCCGTCTTCTCCCATCTCAATCCTCGGACTGGGACTCTGCGTCTCTGCATCATCTGCTCTGGTGGCGGATGGAGAAGACGACTTGGTGCAAGCGAGCAAGGCTGACGTCAGAGAACAGTATCATCGTGGATGCAGCAGTCAGGCGCTTCCAGTGCCAGCGGTCATTCCTGAGATCCCATGCTGGCCTACGGTGGATGAATTCCAGGAACTCGATCCTGCGCGGCCAGAAGCCGAATGCCAGTCACCTGGGCGCGCTGCAGGCCGCCGACACTACGTTGAGAATGGTACGCAACTTCACACTTCCATCCCCATCATCACAAGCCGAGACCCCTCAGGATTGACGGCATCATCAACTGGGGTGTTGACTAACCTTGGCTGCGAACAGGAGCTTCTGTCCATCACAGACGACTACGTCGAATCCACGATCCGCACGCAGGACGCCTCGCAAGGAAAGTGGCTCGCCGAAGACCCGTCGCTTGCGCAGATCCAGCAAATCCTGATGACTCGATAAGTCCGCTTCGACCGCTTCGACCGCCCGTCTGGTACCGATCCGATTTATGGCGCGGCTTGCATGCATGCGTTCTTCCCGATTCCTTTCCTAGGCGATACCCCGACAATCAGTTCTTACATACCACTACACCCACTCACGTACGCGGCCTCGATTTCTCGCCCGGTAGCTCGTCATTGTGCGGCAAGCGAACTTGAGAACGGCTACAGGGTGTGCATGGGAACCTGGCCACCACTCTTCTTTCACACTGCGACTATGACCATTCCATCACCATTCCGATTTGGAGCGCGCGCGCGAGCATACATACCCCTACCTTGTCTTATTGTTTGCAGTCTTGGTCTTTGTCTTTTTGGGACCCTTGTACCGCAGGGTTTCATTTCCTCGGGCATACATTTCTTGCGAGTGCTTGTGCTGGCCACGGCAATGCGTTTCCTTGACAAAAGCATACAAGTCCTCTTTCTGGACCGTCGATATCTTAGCGTTGGCGTTGGCGTTGGGGCTTGGGCTTGGACATTTTAGTTTCTCGGGTTGGGCAAGTTTACGCGGTGAGATGGCATGCTTATGGTACTGGTACACATGGGACTACTCCAGGCGAGCGGATGAGCTGCATGGTGACTGGCAATGGGTGTTTGTAAATAGCTTTTCTCTATATTCTTTCTTTTGGGTTTCTTTCTCTTGTCATTTCCATTACGTCATATAACTAGCTAGCCCTTCTTGTCGATATATAGATACTGGTCTTTACACAATTACATTTGGTACCTCGAGCCGTCCATCCCATTCTACCCAACCTAACCCCAAGCCTCAGCGTTACACGTCCCAGACCGGCGGTCACGGCTGCTTATTCCCCATCCAGTTGCATCCCCAAAGCACACTTGTCCTCTGTTCAGCAGCGCGGCCGAAAAAGGCATCTTAGTCGTTCTTGGGCAACAAGGAAACGGCTAGCGCAAGAGGGAAGATTTCAGCTGCGACCAAACTCTCGGTCAGCTTGCGTGGTACTGTGCGCACCGCACGGGGCAGAGCGCAGCGCGTTGCAGCAGAATACCACGGCTACGGTCTGACACGTGGAAGGGGTGGTGCGCGGGCAAGGGGCGGCGCAGACAAGCTTTCTGCTGTGGTTGCTCCCTACACAGCATGTACGTCGTCTCCATCGACACAGACACTCAGCTTCAACATCATCATCATCGCTCGCTAGAGCACGCAACCACGGTGCGGCACCGAGCCGCGGTTCTCCCAACCGAAATGCCGTACGACAAGACTCCGACGAGTCTTCAGTAGCTCTCCCCTTCCCCCTGGCCTGGTATCCATGTCTCGCCCGCGTCCAAAGTCCTGCCTCCTCAAGCCCATGCCCATACTCATACCTACATGCCATGCCATGCTCCCCCAACATCAGATGTAACACATCCACGGCCAGCAATTACCTAACACCCGAGCATCCGCCTTCTCACACCGCCCCCTCCACATAGAACTCCCAAAACGTCCTCCTCCCTGGCCTACGTTACTGTTACTCCCCGTCCCGCCTCCCCTTCCCGCCGCGCACATCGCCGACCGTCGTGCTTGGGAGCAGAATTTTCCGTCAGCCGCCAGCCCTGCCTGCACGGGGTCACCGCGTGCCCAAGGGGCCCCCGTCCTCGCTAGCAGGCATGCGCACGTGGGACCCCGGTCGCGTGCTAGCTGGATCGGGTTGGTGTGGATCCGGAGATCCCGATTAGCGGTGCGCGGTCGTTTGGGTGGGTGTGTCGTACGATTTGCGGTGTGGGGTGGCATGGCGGAGGGCTCCGAGGAGGGTTCTTGGGGTCGGGGCGGGCGAGGAGGGTTAGGATTGCGGTTTGTGGGTTGCGGCTGCGAGGAAGCGTTTGGTGTGAGGGTTTCTTGGGTTGGTTTGTCCCGGGGGGTTTTGGATTTGGGGGACCGAGGCTTGAGGAGCGTGTTTCCTTGGGTTGTGGCATGTGGGTTGTGTGGTGGCTGCCAGATCATCCGGACGCATCTGCCGTGAGGATGTAGTACGTTCGTTGGGCTGCGTGGTTCCGTGATCTATCTCCAGCGCCAGCTGCATTGGAAGCCGGTTCTCGACCCCCAATCGATTGGATCCATCTATACATCAAGAAAAACTTCTACGTTGGATGTCATGAACATCATTCTCAGGGAGGTCGACACCATCTTCCGTCAGTCACTCAAGGTACGGCTTTATCTCGGATACAGATCTTGCCCACTTCAATGGGGCATGCGGGGAGTTGTTGACGGGCATGATGGTGAGGAAGTCACGAGGCGGGTTCGAACAAGAGATATGGAGGATATGTATGGGGTTCCACGGATGAAGTTTAGGACCGGGGAATATTGGAACTGCTATCTGGATGCGTTAGTCTTACAAAGGGGAGATGAGGAGAAGTAAGGAGCTTGTGGACATTCGTTGCTTGGAGTCTACAGAAGAGGGTGGAGCAGTAAGTCTTGTTGAACTTCTTGTTCCAACTGACCAACTATGACGCTCTATAGGGGATAGGTATGGTATGGGATTTCTTTGTCTGGTTCATTGTCTTGAAATTCGACATGCTTTGCATATCTGCCAAACCGGTTTCCTGCTCAAAATCCATCACCAGAGAACCAGAGATGCAAGTCACTCCGACGGACAAACCTCATCATTATGGGGCGTTTGCAAGGCCCTTTCAACGTGCTTGCACGATATCAGACTTTGCTCTTGTCAAGCCTCGGAATGTCGATACTTCGGCGTCTCAATTGCCACCCAAGACACCCCGAGCTGCTGTAACCCGCGGCCCTGGGCGTAACGCTCGTTGCAAGTTACTAATCTACCTGCGTACGCGGCATGGCGCGAACACTGCCTGCACGATTCTCCCTCTCCATGACGGCAGCTTCCCTCTAGCCGAGCCTCTCCCCTCGTTACTGTAAACTCCGGTTGCTGGATGCATGCATCTCAGTGAATGGCCTCTCCCTTTGTTGGAGAATAGCCTCCCTCTCCATCAGTCGAGATTCCCTCTCCGCCAGCCGAGATTCCCTCTCCGCCTGCCGAGACTCCCTCTCCGTCAGCCGAAGTTCCCTCTCCTCCAGCGCTCGCTCCCTCTGCATAATCTGCTGGATATTCTGGTTTGCTTCTCGCTGGAGCATATTCACTGGTCTCCCCCGCTGGTCCGGTGCGCTCTCCGCCTGGCCCAAACGCCGACTCGTCCCGTCCTGGATTCCTTCTTGTTCTCCAGTCCCGCCCATGGCTACCTCAATGGATGGTTCGGCCGTGGGGACAAGTCGCCGCCACAGCTCCCTCACAGACCGACCCTGCTCGACCGTTGGAGCTCCAGTTGCTCGAGCCGCAGGCACCCCAGCATAGGGCGTCTCTTCTTGTTGCCTCTGCGGTGGGAATGTCGGTTGAGGTGCTACATTCACGGGATTCCGGGTATGCTGCCGAAACAAGCCTTCCTCAGTCGGGGGGCCTGGCGTCCCTCGAGAGTTGCTGTTTGAGCTATGGGTGATGCCGGGAGTGACCTCCGGCGGCGGCACTGTTGTAGCAGCTTGCCCGTATCGCTGGCTCGGTCGAGGATACGCAGGCCCCGTACGCGCGGCCCTCGCACGAAGTCTCTCGAGTTCTCGCGTGTAGTTCGCAAAGGACTCTGCAGTCACCACCTCCTCGGGCTGGTTATATGGATTGTTGGTGACGACGGGACCATTCGGAGTGGGAACGGGCATATGCGTTGTGGGCGCCGCCGTCGTCTGCCTCATGTGCTGTGTATAGGCACGGTAGGGACTACTATGCAACAGCCACATTGGATCGAGTCCTATTCTCGGATATGCCTGTCCCCTCTCTCCACCTATCCGACCCAGTCCCCGCCGCCCATTGCGTGCCATGCCCGGATAGTCCGCATTCTGCGGAGGGTTAACCATGGCTTCGTGGTTACGAAGACCCCGTGGAGCCTCATCAACCCCGGGGATCCAGACCGAGCGACACAGTGGGCACTTCTTCGTGGCATTTGGTTGGTTGTCGAGCATTGCGCGGAGACAGTTGAGGCCGAAGACGTGTGTGCAGCCTCGGATTCTGGTGATGCGTACTGCTGGCTCTACGGCGTGGGCGTAGTCTTCGAGGCAGATGGGACATTCTTGTCCCGTGGGGAGAGTACCTGGTGGTACGACTACGGTGTGGATGTTGATGAAGTCCTGGGACCTCATCCTGGGTGGATTAGTTGATCCGGGAGCGAAGGCCATCTTTGCGAGTTGGGTGGAGAGGAAATTTCTTGTGTGGTCTCCGGTGGTTGGAGTTTCTTTTAAAGAGCTTGCGTAGGAAGAAATATCACCTGGGTAACAAAATTGCGCTCGGACCATGGAGACCGTCACTTGCGTCAGTGAATTGCTATACTGTGTCGGGAGGGCCGACCGTCACTTGGTGAGCCTTGTGTTTTATATGATAGGGCTCCGAGTGAAAGCCCAATTTTCGTTTCGCTTCACCAGTAGCTACTATATAGTTATGTTCACTATCGTGTTGACCTTCCGTCATTGAAACACAATGTACCATTATCGAAAAAACCATAACCGGCCAAAAAAAGCGCCGTTAAGTAGGCAAGAACGAAACAAACTTCATAGGAAAGGAAAACAACCTCACTGAAAACCATATCTTGTATGAGTTTGTACAAGTTTGATAGAATTTTGATATAACTACATGATATGCCTTGGCCTGCATCAACAGCAGAAAGCAAAAAGAAGTCTCTTCTCACAGGAAGCGCAACTTGACCGCCTCCCCCCACAACCTCAGTCTGAGCTTTCCTAATGTAATCACTTAGCACCACGTTTCGTTCGCGGTAAAGTTGGAGCGGGATGTTAAACTATGAGTAAATGCGTGTTTCACCTACCGAGTCGTTGTACACCTCGTTGTACTCCTCCAACCATCCCCACTCCTGGTCTTGTTCTGCAGCCCAAGCGCTGAGCTCCGGGATCCCGAGGTCCTCTTGCAGGCCGCGGAGCTCCTCGAGCAGTGATCCCACTTCCTCGTCGGAGCCAGCCCCATTCTGGGGAGGCTGTTGTTCTTGTTCGCTCTCGCTTTCGAGAGCCTCTCCGAACAAAAGGGCGCGGCACATTGGGCAGGTGGCGCTGTTCTGCTGCCCGCTCTTGAGCCAGGCTTCGAGACACTCATGCCCGAAGACATGGTTGCAGTTGTCGATTTTGATGATGCGGACGGCCGGATGGCTGTCGCTGTATGGTTCGTGGCAAATTGGACAGGAATCTTCGGCGCTGCGGTCAACTTTCTCGAGGTGCTGCGACAAGAAAGTTTCGCGGTCAGCGACAGGAGGCATTGTGTCTGGTTGAGGTTTGCCTGTCGGATTTGAGGAGGGGAGTTTGATGAGCGGGAGGAGCTGATGGGAGGGTGGTGCTGATGGACGAGTGGTGTTGATGGGCGAGATAGTGAGGCGGTAAGGTGGAGAGGATTCGACAAGAGAGTGAAGACTTAGAATGAGAGGGAAAGCGAGAGTATGACAAGTAGAGCGAAACATTCACCTTCACTACGACTTCGCCTTGGTCTTTTCATGGGAACGTCCCCCGAATTATCGAATATGTCAAATTTCGCTTAGCCTCCTTCAAATGTCCATGATGCATGTTTTCTACACATCTAATCCTAGCTGGCTGTCCTGTACGTATTTGTCTATCTTATGATGTTTGTGGTGTGAATTCACATAAGTTTACATAAATGTTCAACTACCTGCCTGCTTTGTAGTATTAGAGCAGAACTAATATGCGAGTTCGTACAATGGCACGTTGCCATTCGTCGTTGCATCTATACAACTGAGTAAGCTCTAACTTCATCAAGTAACATAGTTTGGTTATCCAGATACTTAGGTTGTCTTTACTTGTACATGTTGTTAATCAACGACTGAGAGATTAAATAATTGGGTTATCCCTAATTGTGTCTATGGAGCATAACCCTGAAAAATGAACAAACCACAATTCAATCGACTTCCGAGCACTTCTTAGAGCGCCAAGAGGATGAATGAAGTACGACAGATGTTAATACAAATGCTAGAACGTCAGTCCCCTAAGAGACAAGTAGACGGATGCTTGAGCACCAGTTCGAAAGCAACTATTACCGGAACACTCCATGTTAATCACTGGGGAAGATAGAGCAGATCGCCCTTCAAAGTATGCAAATAGTGCTTGCACAAATTTGAAGCGATAGTCAAGACAATAGTGAAAATTTTACGAGATAACTCGAACACAGGGTCAACGCACTGCCGTATACATTCTCGAATTTTTCTCATTGTATCCTTTCAAGGTCCTCTGTATCAACCAATGTGCAAATTCTGGAGACCGTTAATTAGTACATCTTACTTGAAATACATTGTAGATCTGGTCCCAGACAATGCTAGTGTGAAAGAGAGCGAGATCGAGACTTGAAAAGTGGCTCGACTTACCAAATTAGGTATAATGCTGAGTAATTGCAAAATCGGTCCCCAAAGACTCCACCTCAAACCATCGTCACTGCTCAACATTGTGGTCCTATTCACCATTCGCAGTTTTAAAATATCACACAACATGTCAGTCATCGTCATGCTGCAACTCTACCGCAAACATGCTCTTACTAATATATCCCAGGGAAAACCTAAACAAGAGCCAATTGTCGGTCGGAGTTAGCAAGCTAAGAGAAGCAAAGACCGACGTAACACAACGACACATGATGCGAAGCTCCAAACATTCTTCTAACCACCCCCCAGTACGACGCAATTGTCGCCGAAGAGCGCAGCCTAACCCTCAACCATTTCACCGCAGAGGATGCCTTCGACATTGGGTGCCAGCTCCGCAACCGGCTGCGCGAAATCTCTGAAAGCCCCGCCATTGTCAATATCGCGCTGGCAAACTCCCAGTCTGTCATTTTCCATGCAGCATCCCGCTCTGGCGTGCTGCCCGACAACGACACGTGGGTAGCCCGCAAGCGCAACACCGTCCTCCGGTGGGGCGTCAGCTCCTGGGCCATGAACAACAAGTACCAGGGCGATGAGGCCGGGTTTGCGGCCAAGTTCACTCTCGGTGCCCGCGCGGGGGAGTTTGCCATCCACGGTGGTGGGTTTCCCGTCCGTGTCAAGGGAGTTGAGGGTGTGGTTGCGGTGATCGTCGTCAGTGGGCTCAAGCAGAACGAGGACCATCAGGTAGTTGTCGAGGCGCTTGAGAAGGCCTTAGAGTCGAAATGAGCGCTCGACATTACGGATGAATAGAGCCGGATCTTCGCAAAGTCCCAATCTAAAATTTTGAAATGATCTCTTCTTGATTACTGCAAATCACAAACCTCATAATGATCTGATGTCAGTTCCCAGTTGTGAGCTACAAAGTAGGAGGTGAATATACAACTTGAGAACACTTGTGATAGACAGAGATGCTCCAAATATACATAAAGCCAGCAGTGAAAGCGAACCATAAAGAAGCCGACTTAAATGGGCAAAGAACAGAACACCATCAAGGAACAAACCTATGTCTTTCTCAAGAACAGTGCTTTTCTTCTTAGGTTCAGGAATACCAAAATACACCAAAATACACTACCTAATGTCATCTCTAAGCAACCTTTTCGCAACTCGGTTGAATCTGGGGAGCTGTTGAGTATTCCAAAACCTATTGCATCTACAAGCCATATCTACGGTCGGTATATTCATAAACAATGGACAGAGCCCTGGCCTTTCGTTTCGACCAAAATGTGAGTGCCATAGTAGTAGAATGAAGTGCATGTGTATAGAGCTCAGAGGCTCTGTAGAGCCGCAGCCACTCAAACGCCTGAGAGCCTTCAGTGTCCCAAATGCAAACGTATGCGGTGTTTCTTTTTGTTTGTTTACGTAGAAGCAATGGCTCAATTTGCGATTCCGCTACTTTCACCGACACCACCCCGCCCTCGATAAATACCCATGACGTAAGTCACTCAGTCACAGTCACTCGGTCGCATCTTTACGCTTCCAAACGCGTCTTCGTCCTTGCATCCACTCTCTATCTTCTTCCCTCTCTATCCCAGCTCCAACGACCTACCACCACCTCTCCGAACACCATGGTACGTCCAAAGTTCGCCCCGCCGAAGCCAACCCGCCCAAAAATCGCACATACGACTACCGAATGGCCTGTGAACTACGTTGCCAACTGGGCGCTCACCCGCTATGCCCCCAACGTTCGACGCCTCCCAACAGCCCTAGCTCACGACCCCCACACGGGCGCTTTTCTCGTCTGCTCATACCAGATCGTGCAGAAGGCCTGGAGCCTAGTGGCCATCATTGATCCAAAGCTGGTGAATGCGTATATCAGCGACAATCGGACGCGAGTAAGGGTTCTAGGGTGGAGTGACAGCATGACGCGGACCCACCTGCAGGTATATTTCGACTTGCAGTTCGTGGAAGAGGAACACATGCACCTGTTCTTGGACGTGTTGGAGCGGACCTTGGAGCTTGTTTTCATGTCTACGATGCCGAGCGAGTAAGTTGAATACCGTCCCTATACCTATGAAGAACACAATGTGCTGATGAGTAATGTGTGCAGGTCGGAATTGATCCAGATCTTCCGCCAGGTCCCTGAGAAGCCGTTGATTATGTCGCAGAGTGGACTCTCCCAGCTCGAGCCGTACCATCCTCCCACAACGCGAGACTATCGACCTGAACTCGCGCGAGTGGGAAGCTCAGCTGTCGACTTTACTCCAGTTGTCCCGAAGACTGGAGCCTTGTTCGACGGGTACACGATGCAAGTGGAGGGCGGTCCGAAGCCTGTTGTGGCCGCCCCAGGCCCAACTATGCCAGAAGGAGCCTTCGTCATGCCTAGCGTCTCTGCAAATGCGCCGATGCATAAGCAGCTACAGTCTGCTTCGACGAGCCTCTCCGCAAAGGAGTTACCGAAAGATTACGAGAGCGGAGTCCAAACGGGACCCGTTGTTACGCTCCCCTCCTCTGCAAAGAATCCACAAGGTGAGAACTTGTTTACAGAATCCTTGGACAAGCTTACAGATCTCGCAATAGATGATCAGGAGAAGCACCGGGACGAGCAAGCCACAGCGATTGCTGAAAACTCCGAGATGTCATCACCAGCGCGCACGAATACCGAGGAGAATCTCAGAGGCCCACCTTTGTTCGCAGAGCGTAACGTCTCTTCTCAAGAGCTGCAGACGCAGATGCATGAGGAGGAAGGAACGCAGGTAGTGATTGGGGACTCAGTCCAGCCAAGCGCCCATACTATGGATATCGACAGTGAGTCTCCAGAGGACATGACGACAGATGTGCCAGTCGAAGTACAGAAAACACCCCAGAAGGGCAAGAAGCGAGAGATAACAGAGCACAGCACACACAAAGCCTTGGAACGTCTGCCGAAGCGAGTCCGAGCCAGCTCAACAGCTGTCGAATTCTCTGAACCACAATCTCAGACAGACAACGAACGACTCTACTTCTCCTAGTATGCCATCGGCACCCGCTGCTCAGTAAAGCAGACGTAACCTTGGCTTATTATCGAACAGGCACAAATATCTGGCGGCCCCTGTCGTCGTAACAGAGCCGACAACATGTCCTAGAGAATATGGTATTGGATTTGAAGGCTGAGGTTGTGGGTCTACAGGTGGACTTGTATGAGTGGAAAATCCGGGAAGTGAAGCGTGGGTAGATGGGCGAAGGTAGGGTTGATGTTTGAGTGTGTTACGTATGCACTCTCATCCGATTCCTGTGAGGCCCTTAAGCATGTGGACTGGACGGGAGGTTCAGTGTATTCAAAGGCCAGTACGATAGCATAACAGCCCTCTAATCTGTGTTATGAGAATAAGATAGAAACAAAACAAAATGACCATATGCTCACAAGTGTTTTTCAAGACCCAAACGTGCATCCATAGGGACTAGAAAGTTATAGCCGCAGTGTGCTGACTATGGGCCTCTTGTCGCACCAATATCTTGAAGAGGTCGGAAGACCACACCGATACAGAAAGTAATCCATCAATGAGCAAATATTTTTTTGGTGTCTGGTAGTATGATCGCTTCAGCATTGGCTCGGCCCGATAGATCACCTCTTCGGATAAGTCAAGCCCAAGGAAATGTGCTCTATCATTGGCCGCCCTACATGCACTGAAATGCGCGAATCCTTCCTTCAACTCAGAAACCTGTCGTTGCTATCTTGAGCTCGGAAATCAGCGGACAACGGAGATCTGCCATGTAGCGTGATGAATCCGCCAGCCTCACATTTCGGGGTCTTCTTGCCAATCAAATAACTCGGCCGAGAGAAATCAAAACGTCTCAGTAGATGAGGCGTCGCCGCGTAGATTCGCTTGTGAGGTTGCCCTGTGCGAGGTAGATGTCTCGGAGACCCGAAAAGAAAGTTTGTGCTGCCGAAATGAGTATGAAAATGGGAGTCCGGGGACCTGACAAGGCTATCCAGCCTCATGTGTGGTTTGAAGTATCAGTCGGTCTAGAAGAAGAAATACTGTGAGCCAGCTGCGTGCACAGCTCTCTTACTGGTTGCCCTGATATGTGTCAGAACCATGAGACGCATCCTTTCAGCCCATGCTCAACGACTGCACGCATGATTCCTATGGCTGACAGCTGCTGAAAGTAATGGAGCGCGACGGGGCAACACAGTTTCCTTCTGGGGGGCTCTGCGCGCCTCATTTCATATACCGTCGAAGGGGGGGCCAACGCGCGATGTAGAGTGTGTGAAAAGCTGTCACAAATATGAAGGGTAGATGGGATACTGTTTTGTATCTACAGTAACTGTGCTGATGTGTTAGCACTCAATTGACCATAACAAAGGCAAAGAGGCCCACGATGGCGAGGTCCCCTCAGGTAAAGCCATTTGAGCCTGATAGTAAAAGAAGTTGCAAGTTCAACAGTCACATAAGTCCTAGGTGAGGTAAAGTTGAAAGCACCTACCATGCCAGAGTGCCAATAAAACATCCTGCCACTGAGAAGTGTTTCGGTGAACGATCCTGGATGAGGTCTTACATTTCTTTTTTCATCTCACTGTTCGTCACATAATCGGGAAACCAATGCTCACATGGCCCTTATCCAACCGCGGTCCCAAAGTCGACGCCGACCACTCGGCTGTTCAGTTCTTGTACAGCCAAGCCCGGAGTCTATTCCAGTGATAGTATGCGTGGTGGAGCTTTGTAACTGTTGTGGAAGGATGCCAAGGCAGAAATGGCCTGATGTCCCACATGTTTGTGGTGTACATGGGCGCACGTTCGTGTCCGGTGAGGTTGGAGCCCTCTTAGGCTCGAAGGGGTTCGTCTCGGTTTTCGTCTACGCCCTTAACACACTTTCTTTAGATTCTGCAAAGCAGATTATATTGCAGGATTATAGTCCCCACGTTCGCAGGGACCCGTGTCGTCTGTGGGAGAGTGCCTGACGTGAGAGAGCCTATACATGCTGAACAAGGGGGCATTGGCGAGCGCGTGCTGAGGGGAAGAGCTGTAGCTCCGAGGGCCACTTGGGTTGCAACTCTAGACGGAGTTGTATCCCAGGATCGGGGTTCAAAGTCGGGAGATCCATTTCACTCTACTGTAGACACCCATGATTAGGAATGTCTACCCGCTCCGGTAGCTTCGATAGTGAATCTCGGCCAGCGCCTCGATCCGCCATGTGGATATTGGTGGGGAATCGAGAGACACGCCGCCTTTTTAGCGACCGTGCTGACAAGGATCCCCTTGAAGTTCCCAGCGCATTTGTGATGCCTCCTCAGCTGTCAGACTCACCCAAAGCGCACTGTGAGGTCATCACGATAAGATACCTAGTGACGTTGCCAGCAAAACAAAAGGCTTCAATTCCGCCACGGATGGAGTGTCAGGCACTGTGGGGGGTATGGGCCGTCGTGCGGGGTAGATGGCCGGTGAAATGCGCCAACACGCTGTTATGCAATGCCAACAAACTTTTTAGAAGCCGGAACCGGGTGTTTGGGACGTGATCAGGACATCGCGGGCGTTGTGTTCAGCTGTAATTCAGGACATTGGGCAGTAGCCCATAGGAACAACAAATCATCCCACAGTCAAAGACACTATGACACAGTTCATCGACCCTGATAATAGATTGTAGCAGCTGTTGGGGAAAAGAAGGTCAATTCAAGGCTTCGATTCGCAAAATGTAGATGAAGTTGGTTCATCGATCGAGTTGTATCGCAGACGTACTGCTAGGGTTTTGATCTCCATCTTGGATTACTGAATTTGGACGACGCCAAACGGTTGGAAGCCTCATTCTCCCTGTCTCGGTCGCATATCACCATCTACGGTGGCACGGCGGCTGTGTCCGCCACGTTTGGAATTGATTAGATATCGACTTGCGACGTGTCCAAGAGAATTGATGCGGAATTGGTAACGGAGTGGTTCCTGGCAAGCCTCCTAAAGTCAGCTGGAATCAGCATGCTGATGCTTGGCGTCGATAGACAGTCGCGGTTCGAACTTCTATCGACATGGTAGAGCGTAAAGTTTGCATAGGCGACAAGACTGAAAAGGTCGTAGACCGAGTCCAAAATGGGTGGTTTTGTTGGTTGCGGGCCTGGAACAATGTTGTGGTAGATGCGTGGATGCCCATCACCATGCGAAAATGGCCAGCTTGATATCGGAAAGGGGTAGACCTTGCAAATCATGAAGGCGACCGGGAGATCCGGATGACAGCGACGGCGGCTCGACGGCGGGCGGTGAACGAGCCCAACGCTAGACACCGGATATGCTGTCAGAAGTCTCGCTTCATCCAGCAGCCGAGATAGGAACGTAGCCAAAAATCTGGAGAAGTGGTGTCCCTTTGAGGTGGTGATCGTCGAAGTATTGCCGTTGTACTCTCTCGTCGTCCAACCCTGGCGTCGCCAAGGCCCCACCGCCTGGGGCTTCGCTCCACCTCGAACGGATACTTGACAAGCCTGGAAGCCGTCGCAGAGGTGTGTAGGAAATTAAAGTCGGATTCGTAGATGGTGCGCAGCATCTGAACATGTTCAGTGGCAATTGCGTCAGTTTATACAAGAGATCGTCTGTCTTCTCATCGCGACTGTAGACGTGGCTGCTGTGTTGGCGTCTTTGGCTGCACTACAGCGAACTCCGCGGGCAGGACATGCTGTCTCAAATTGACCAGTCGTAAGAAAACGCCGGATTGCCGGACGCCTCACTAAAGAAATGGAAGGCGTGTTCAGTCTCGTGTCGTTTTAAAAGTTGCCCAACGCCGCCCGAGAATGGCCACCCGTTGGGCCGCCTCACTTGTGCAGCCCTGTTCCAGGGTTTCGGCATCACTGCATGTCGGGTCGGTGAGCAGCCCAAAAGGCCCCCAGGGTTCCTCTACACATGCCACCTTTACCATATTCTTGCCTGAGACAATATTTCCTCGAGCCTTCAACTTCCTTGGGATTTAAATAAGTCGAAACATTCCCAAGTTTTATCATAGCTCATCGCGTAAGAGAGCCACACGGCGGGTCCTGTTAGCCACATCATCTCTATACAATACGTTTCCCTTTGCTATTCTTCATACGTCTTCATCATGGCTGGCGCGAATTCATACTTTGTTCCTGGGTTCGGCATCTCGAGAGCGGTAATTCAAAATGAGATTCGTTACCACTGCGGACCCGATGCAATCGTGAGGCCTTATACCCATCAAGTACGTGGCGAAATGTAGCATCGCGATCATCATACTGACCAGATCCTAGGGCCGCGATGGTTTCCTGGTCACAACGGCTGGTCCACCATTGACCAAGGTACACTCCACCGCAACGGTATCCTTGACCTCACACTCATCTTGACAGGCCCAAATCGACGATCTGAAAATGTCCTCCCTGGAATACGAGGAAAAACAATCACGACGAGCCGACGAAGCCGACGTGTTCGTGAACCAGCCCATTCCTGTCGGTCAGAGGATACGAAGAAGCGGTTGATGCCGAATTTGCAGCGATCGACTGGCCGGCTTTCTTTTCGACTAGCGACGGGGTTTCCTTGGAGTTCTCGTTTTTACCCTATTACTGTCTTTGTATTTTATACGTCCCATTCAAATACGGTATAAGCTCCCACCGACGACAACGACGGTCAACTCAAGTCCCACTATATAACGGGCACATACATTCACCAGCAGAATCACATACGTTGCGCACCTTGTTTTTCCGCGTTTAGGATTTTGAGCGACATCGGGAAGGCGCTGTCGGACTTTTGTATGGGTCGCATGTTGGATATCTGCTATTTCGTCTTCTTCATCTCATATTAGCGTTATCATACCAATAAAATGTCAAGAATCTTCATGAAATTCTTTGCTAAGATTGTTCGTGTCCAATCATGGTAGATGCTCCATGACTCGTCCTAGTAGACTCGCGTCGGCATCGCCAGCATAGCCATATTCAGAAAGTTCCAAGCTCTTCTCTGTCCGTTACGACCAAGAATTTGAGTTGAAGATAGACACGTTTTGGACACAGTCCATCCAGGTTGTGTAAGGGCACATGTCGGTCATGGTCGGCTCGGTTACACGAAACAGGCAGCCACGAGATTGACGGATATTCCAGGCCGAATCTGTAGAGCGAAGTACAGTAATCTAAGATCATGTAGACGATTGGCTTTGTATTGCTTGGAGCATGGTCTCGTCTGTCCAGGGCGTGCATAGCATCATGCACTCGGGACCGCTTCGTCGCCTGGAAAGATCTAGAATGCCTAGAGGACTCATCAGCTTGGATTCAATCTCAGCTCAAAGGAGCAAACGGGAGTCGCCTATTCTCTATCAAGCCCACGCAATTCGCCAGCTCTTGAGGCAGATACGTGAGCGTCGCCCTCAATATCTCGGAAGCGAAACGATACAACTCCTCATCTGCAAAGCTTACGGTTGGAGCCTTATATGTCGAGCTTCGACGTCGAATCGTTACACGATCCTCGCCACAGGTCGATTCTGGAACGCGGTGAGGAAGCGGACGCTCTTTACGGCGGGCGCTCGCCCTGTATATGTATTGACCGGAATCCTTGGCGCGTCTGTGGGAGGAGCCACGTATCGTGGCTGGACTGGAGGCTGAGATCTAAGAGCTGGCAGTATCGAGGCAAGAGGGTCCCCAATGGCAGTGGGAAACGAACGAAGTGATGCGGTAAATGACGAGGCGGAAAACGGAAGGCTTCTGTTGGGTCGAGGGCGATGAATGAGCACCAATCAAACCCCACGGAGGAAAGAACGTCCCGATTCGGGTTAGCCACAGGGTCGTGATTTCGAGGCGGTCCCATTTCTATCTTTGCTTTCCTTGCGCGCATATACCACGTCTATTGTCAGATTTTGGTCAGAATCTACTTCCATCTTATGATAAGCCACCTCTTCCTTTTCACCGGCATGACAAGCCGCAATGCGTCTTCTCGCCCTATCTCTGCTCTCAAGCCTCACTCAAGCCATCATCCGGCTCATCCGGCCCATCCGGCCTTTCGTAGCATTCGATCGCACATGACATTTGACGGTATTCCCACATTCTGCGTTCAGTATGTTGAAGTAATATCTTGGTAATATTTTATCTTACAATTTTAGCACTCCATCCTCGAGTTTGAACGGGCATATATACGTAGACGAGCGGCAGGTATTCCTAGGGGCTCAGGTAAGCAAAAGGAACAGAGTTGGTTCCTGACGCCCTTCAAATCATGTTTTCTTCGAAGCACACTATCAGGATACCGTTGCAACCCCATCCAAGGTGAGAAAGGCCTAGCATTTTAGCTCCGGCATGCCCTCGCTTTTGTCTCTCTTGTTCTCCGTGTCTGAACTTTGATTTCGTTTCTCATCTATCAATGTTTAAAGGTTTGTCTACCTGATTTTTTTTTAATTATCTGTGTTCTTCACTCTTCGTAATGTTACTTCCATGTCCTTATATCTCTGTTTCCCTTGCTTTCTGTCTCTCAGGCTCCAAGACCTAGCATTTATGCTAGTCACTTTTATTCATTTATTTAAATTCAAGAGCTAGTGACTGAAAGGCATGTAGGCCATTCAGTAGACGCTCCAGAGGAGAAATCAATCGTCACACTGCACTCAGTGTTGTGCTCATTCGTAACTTTTAAAAAAAGGAATGTGTAACAGCGTTATAGCCGTTATAGTACATGCAAAGAGAGGATAGGCATGAACTTATTCCTGAAGACAGTATACTTGAAGCAGGGACGTTGCTATTAACAGTACTATTAATAAAGCTTAAATTCTAACACGCTGTGTTCAATATTTCTTTTATATCACCGTACTAACTATATGGGTAACTCGCCCGTAATTTTCCCTGTGCGATCTCATGCTCGGTAACAGTTTTGAGAAGAAAATCGTATTTCTTATCCAGAGACTCCTAGTCTGGCTCAAACAGATGCATATTAATATTTCTAGACTGCGACGTAAAACCTATCTGACCTACAATACTTGGACTAATAGGACTATACGGCCTAATGCATAATAACATACTTCTACTAAGACTAGATAAATTTGTATAACCACGGCCAAGCTACGATAGGAGAGGTCGCCACGATATCCATAGAGTCATACGAGCGAGACATGATCTCTAGGAGAAACGGCGAGTGGCTTCCAAGTTTAATTCTGAGCCAGATGAAGATTGTTTTAATCTATTCTTGGCGCATAGTTCGAGATTTTGGACTACAACCCACCTACCGTGTGATTCTCTATCGATTTAGCTGACGAAGACGTTGTGTGCGATCAATACATCATTCTAGAAGTTGTTATTTATATCGAAGTTGCTGTGTTTCCAAAGCCAGTGTGTAGTCGCACCGGATATTGAGACTACCCGCCTAGATCTAGAATCAATTCAAGACGGCGGGTAACGGGCCGTAGAATTATGATTACTCTGAGATCAGAGCAGACATCGCTAGTGTCTTGAAATACGTACTCCACATCAATTCATGGCAGGCGACGGATTAGTCGAAATGCACATCATCGAGATCGATTTCGTTGTTGGAGCGAACATTGAGGCTGGCAATTATATTTGAAATATGGGAGTCGTTGCCGCGCTTGATAACAATTTAGCCTTTCGTGCTCTTAGTCGATTTGGGGATAGCATGATCAAGAAGTTGCTATTGCGTGATTCTGGTACCTTCGGTCGTGATATTGAATGCAAACAGGAAATCTGTTGAGGCGACAAGCTCAGTTTTTACTTACTTCGAAGTGTCGTACTTCCAGCGCAGTCTAGTATAGCTAACGGCACGGCACTGAGGACGTGGTATAGATATTTTTGCTGATCAGAGAACGTAAAAGACTGTTGATTGCATGACTCAAAACTGGACCACTGTAGGCAGTTCCGACCACGAGACTACTCCTCTGTACCAGTCCTTCCTTTACTTAGATATTTGGTTCTCTTAACTTCCATTTATTCAATAGCACGTATAACGAAATAAGAACAATCAAGAAACAAAAGTAGGCAATGTTAGATGCGATAGTGACTTGCCTATCTCTCCTTCACTTAGGAGTTCAAGAGAGGTGTGGGGAGTTGTCTGTTGGACTCTCCCCTCACACTCACCGACTCCAGAGTCCGCTGCTACCTATATATTCCCGTACCTCCAAACTCCTACATCCAACCTCCAATCTTCAACCTCAAACCTTCATCTTCCACCCTTTAGCCTTCTCTTCTAGTAAGACGCTACTTTACGACTCCAACTCACCATCGAAAACATGTCCGCCCTCTCCCCCCAGCAACTTCAGCACCTCCACGACAAGGCGCAGAGCAACCTAGACATCAAGCTGAAGAAGGTGCCATACCGCGCCTTCTTGACGCCGGGAATCGCAGGCATATATGATGCCAAGGAGGACACCGTCGTCGAGAGAGTGCCGGGTGACCTCCAACTTCCCTTTTTCTTCTCCAGGTACAACGACATTGCACGCACAGGCTTCATCGCCCGCGTCGACACGCCCGACTTCGACATTTGCCGCGCCATCTGGTACTACCAGATGGACAAGAAGCACACCTTCGACATCTACTATTGCCAAGCGCGATTCAACCTTCTGGTCGCGGTGCTCGCCAAGGCCATGAGCGACAAGTCCATAAGAATATGTGCTCCCGAGGCCCTCAGGTTCGCCGAGGCCTACATCGACGCCTGGTGCTGGCACACGATCAACCCCGACATTGACATGTTCACGCCGCAAGAAATCTTCCTGGACATCTGGCGCGAGGGCCACTACGACTTGATCGCCTTCACTAGCTCCCAGTTGAACGCCGCCAACAGGGCTTACCAGAAGCTCAAGGCGCAGGTACCTGCGTTGGACACCAACCCCGGCGATTTCTGGGATTATGCGAAGGGGCTCCCAAAGTCTCAGTTTGAGCGCCAGGGCCGCAAGCTGGCTCTACAGTGGATACTGTACTTTGCGGATCTCGGAGACCCGTCTGAGGATGAACTGGAGGAACCGAACACCAGGACGGATGTGGAATTCAACCTTGCTGCCGTTGACTGGAACGCGCCCATCGTCAGCAGTGTGCTTCAAGAAGTCGACGAGCACATCATTGTGCCACCGCTGGTGAGCACGTCGCAGCCTTGGATGCCAGCAACCAAAGCCATCGATTTGCTCCGGGCTCCTGAGGACGCCATGGCGCAAATACTCGACAGCTTGGCAAGCAGTGGCCAGCAGGGAGGATCTGCGGTATGAGAGAGGGCGTGGATTTCCTTTGCGTGGGGCTTGGATCAGAGTCCCAGTAGTTTTATGCTTGCTTTCACTTCTTACGCTTGTAGATTATACAGCATAGAATTCGATCACATTTCAGTCCGCTCGATCTCCGAACTTGGTCTACGACGGAGCTCGTATTTATTGAGGAGTCTGCCATGGGCGATTTTAGTAAGTGGGCAAAAGGATCGGGCTGGCCCTGCAAAGCATTGCTGTAGTCACCAGGAATCGCTTTAGTGTCATAGGGTCGGGCCTGCAAAGCACTGCGGCAGCCGCCAGAGACACCTTGGTGTGCTAAAATGTGGTCAGATCGTTTCTCAAAAACACTAGCTCCCTGGGTAGTCGCACGTCAATTGTCGCACACTGAGAGCACACGCACATATTTCGGGACCGAAATCAGTAGGGTTAGCCGAGGGGGATGCAGTGGCATTCGCCAATTGGAGAGGCATGGTCTTGCAAGAATCTCCATGCCACTACTTCGGTGTTAGCGCGGAAAAGGCAATGGCCGGGCCTTTGCTCGGGTAGCGTCCGATTGGCCCGGTTTAAGGCTTCCGAAGGGCAGAAGCTAGCTGGTGTAGTGAGCATGGGGTTGAGATTACCGAGACTGGTTTTCATCCCAGCGATAGTCAGTAATCCACGCACAGCTAGCGGCGAGACCGAGATGGATGATGGCATTCCGGTTCGGATCGATGCACCGAGCGAATCCAATTTCGGTGTTTCTTGGCCGATGCAGCAATTAGGCGCCAGGAAGCAACTGTTGCTTGCTACAGTGCTTGGTTGGTCTCGGCCGGGCTCCGGGTGATGACAGCTCCTACGGGAAGACGGAGGGACTTTGGACGGCAGAAATCAAGTGTCGACGATTGGACAGCGGGCGGTGGAGATGCAGTTTGCTACAAAAACCATCATGGCAAAGAGCGTGAGATGGGAGCGGAGATGGGTATGACAGGTGGAAGCGGTCATGCCCCATGCGGACTAGCAGAGAACAAGCTTCTCCAGAAAGGCTTGTCGGACGTTCCAGGCCCTATCCTTCATCAAACACCAAGTGACATCAGGCCACTACCCACCATGCTAGACATCCTTCAGCTGCGTCGGCCTGTCTCGCTCGAGGTCTTTTGTCGTCGCGGGAACATCTGTCCAGGGATGCTGTGTCCGCCTTCGTCAGCTGCAGGCTTCAAATATGCCCGCATCCCCGACTTGTGCATGACAGCATCACAATGGCGGCCACTCCCTCTTTACCCATCCAAACGGCCGTGCCTGTGCTGGCTGACGTTTTGGGGCGGCTGGGCTTAAGCGACTACCTCGAAACGCTCGATACCAATGGCTTCCGTGACTGGGAGACGGTAGTCGACATTACAGAAGAGGACCTGACTGCGCTTCGCTTCAAGCTGGGGCACCGGCGAGCACTACAGCGCGAAATCGCATCGTATCGAGGAATTCACCCTATGCTGTCTTTGATAGAGCCCGAAGGCACGTTGGACACCGAGACACCACTCTCGACATCCGCCCTGGAGAGCCTCTCTAGAGAGACATCAACCCCAGGCGCCAGAGAGAAAAGACGATATAGGCGCCATCCAAAGGCAGATCGCAACGCCCCCAAGAAACCAAAAACTGCATGTATAGCATTCGTCCGCCCTCGGTCTTGAGTCTTGGTCTAACCGCTACCTAGATGTCAACTTTGCAGATCAGCTTCGCTCAGAGCCCGACATCAGTTGCCTCTCGTTTATAGACATTGCCAAAGAAGTAGGTCGACGATGGCAGATTTTACCTCTGGAGAGAAAGCGCATTTGGGAGAGCCATGCGGCACGGGCACTGCAAGAATACGAGGTGCAAATCGATGAATACAAGCAGACGGACGACTGGCGCAAGTACCGTGCGTACTTGAGCGAATTCAAGGCAAATCAACCGCAGACGACGCCTGCGAGACGCTCAAATTCAGGCCGGGTCGGCTCCTCTGTCCGTGGAGAGCGCTCACGAAGAAGCCCTAGTTCAACTGAGAGCCCGGCGTCCATGCCTTCTTCGTCATCGTCAGGGCCAGAGGTGGAACTCTGCCACAATGCACTCACACTTGCCTTTAGTGAACTGATCTCGCTGAGGGGTGAGCTCACGGGGCAAGAAGTGCAACTATACGACGAGCACCATCTTCCAGCTGAAGGACTGGTGCGAAGGGCAATGTACGCCTTCGTTCGGGGGACTGGATCGCTCTTGTTCATGTGGACTTACGACCAAGCGGATGAGATTCTCAATCGAATCTACAGGCCCGAGAAACCCGTAGACAAAATGACATTGGCAGAATGCTTCACTGTTGCTGCAATGGGGGCGCATTATGATATGGAGTGCTGTCCCGATCGCATTCGGCGAATACTGTACGCATCTGGCACTTTGCATATCGAGGAAAATACGGCTCGAATGGACTACCTGCGAACTATGCGTTTACTTCTATCCCAGTCGTTCTACGCGCTTTTGGAGAAGCACCTGAGCGCGCGATACTTGGTTGGTAAGTCTGCCGAGAACACTCGCACTCAAGTTGAGCCTGACCATGATCAGCTGCCGGAATACAGATTGCGCGCTGGAAATGTCGTCTGCCGCATCCTTCCAGGAATGACCAGGCTGCGGAGGGCTGGAGACGAATCTTTCGCAGTCTACTGTTCATGGACTGCTGGCTTTCGTACACGCTGGGGTATACTTCGGATGTCACTGCCGAAGATGTTGCTGTACGTGTCAAAACTTGGCCTTCATCTTCATATCTGACGAGGACAGATCGCGTGTATCATATACCGTCCCGAGTTGGCCACCATAGACGAGTTGATTCACACGCAAACCAGCAAGATCGGCCTCATCGCGGCGGAGATTGCAAAAACGCTCGCGTCTCCAGAGATGGTCACTCGCGAGAACATCGACATGCTCAATGGCAAGCTCGAGACCTGGCGCCTCGAGGTGCCGCCCATGTTGCAACTCCCAATGTTGACATCGAGCAACCCACCAAACCTCACTTTGTATCAACGACGAGCGACACTCATGGTCCACGCAAGTTCTCGAATTCTTATATGTGAAGACGAGTGCTAATAGATGTATAGATCATGTACCTCGGGGCCCTCATACTGCTGTATCGGCACTTGCTCATCGCTACTGCCGAAACTCTACTTACCGACGGTGCTGGGTGGAGCTTGGATCTATCCGACGCCGACGCCAGACGATACAGAAGCGAGTGCGCTGTCGCAGCCCAGCAGATTGCACGCATTTTGGGTCTTATATCCTTCGATGGCACCCTGACGAAGCGATGTTGGCTAATCATGTATGTGCAGTATATCAAGTACCCCTGGGAGCGATTTCACTGACGTGGCCATGCAGATACTGGGCATTTACGGCCTGCGTCGCCCTTCTCTTCAGCGCAACAACCAAACTGCTCGACGGCCTCCCCGACACCGTGTCCGAAGATCTTAGCTTCGCCAAAGCATGCATGGACATGCTCGAGCCATGTCGCGGCCACGAGCCCATCGCGGACCGCTATCTGAACATGGTCTGGCCGCTGTACGACACTCTCCGCAGCATCCACCAGCGGATCCTCGGGCGGGTAAAAACAAGCATTTTCTCTCTCCTCGAAGCCGACCCCAAACTGGTCACCCCACCGATACCCGTATCCAAGGAAGAAATGGGCCCGATTTCCGAGAAGCTGTCTCTCCTGCTCACGGACCCGTTTGGCCGGAAACAAGTTTCGAATGACGGGAGGGCGAGACGGGTGTTGAATCAGGACGGGTCGTGCTCGGTGTTCTGGTGGAAATGAAGACATGGCCTGCGGCGGAAATTTGAGTGAGGGCTTGGAGCTGTAGATGGCTCCACGAGATGCGACGGTGCCTCACGGGCCTTGAATATCGTGTTAAGGGCAAGAGCAGAGAAGGTCTGCTACTTCTAATGTGGTGCAAGCCGGTTAGTATCCTTGCAGCGAGCAAAACATGCCGCCACAGGGGGTAGGTTCAACTGGGAGATGTACTGTACCAGTCGCATCTGTTGACCTGCGGGTGTTCTACTCGAGATGAGCAGGCACAGCTCAACTCTCGACCAAGATGGGAGCGCAGGACTCGGTGATTGCGTCGATGGCGGTGCTGAAGACTACCGGATCGGAATCGTCTGGCTCGGCACGTGCTGGGGAGCCATAGCTGGGCGGGTGTTTTGAGATTTACGCTGCGTACCCGCCAATCACGCGCGGGAGCCGCCGCAGACTTACCTACCATGGTCGCTCGGGATCGATATTGTAGCGTGTGGTGAAGAGAGCACTAGGGCGACAAGATATAATACGTAGGTACTATATGTAGATAAAGCAGCAACCTCCCGCAGACCATCGAGCGAGCGCTTGCGCGGGTTTTCACAGCCCTCGTCGGACTCCACAAGTGCGATTACACACCACCCTTTGTGCCACGATGGTCGAACGGGGCGCCCGCTTCCCAGACTGACCAGCTGTTGGCTCCGTCTGCCGTGACACGTCGGCGGCGCTCGACGCCCGATGCAGACGTCTCGCTGTACTATGTATGTATTCCAGCTCCGACGAAGGACCCGGTCGAAGCTGCTACTGGGAACTAACTGCACGCCTTCGTTCGCGAGATCCGAAAGCCTGGACCGTCGATATCAGCACAGCACACGACGCCTCCCGTCGACGCACTCGACAGCCGGGCAAACTCAGCGTGGATATGGAAACGAGGCTCAAGGTCCGTCCCCATTGCCGCGTCTCCTGCTGCATGCACCTTTTATCGACGGAGAGAGGAAGAGAGGAGAGAGGGAGAGAGGGAGAGAGGGAGAGGGAGAGAGAGAGGGGGGGG
>MU001907.1:0-71942 GCA_010093585.1 Melanomma pulvis-pyrius CBS 109.77
ATAAAGGTAATTGTGAAACAAAAGTTATTGATTAGGGGAGGGATCAGCGCAGGCGCTGATGCCTCTTTTCTACTAGTCACTAGCGTTGTTTATCTAACACGTGATACCCACTAGTGCCTTCCAAGTAATGATAGTTGTCGTTTCCAACAGTTGAGTGGTTGAGTGGTTGAGTGGCTGAGTGACTGAGTGGTCGAGTGGTTGAGTGGTTGAGTGGTTGAGTGAGCACGGGTCTCCACAGGCGGTTGTACGTGGGAATGGTTGGCTCTATTTCAGCAACACTAAGATAGAGAGGAGGAAGGTATCTGGGGAGGTCGTGACTATATACTTGGCAGGTCGCGGCCCGAGCGCTTTATCCGAGGTTCTGCCTAGCGAGGGCGCGCTGAAAGTGAAACCGTATGATTATGTGACGTCGCTTCGTTATAGTCTGAGTGGTTGTAAATAAAATTAGCAAAGTGTTACCAAAATTCTTTTATATATAGGCTGCATTAAATAGAGGTTGGTAATTATATTGTAAAAGTTTAAATTCATTGTAGAAGTACAATGTATCGTGAGAGTACAATGTATCGTGAAAGTACAAGTGTGTTGTAAAGTACAAATTACTATAAATCTACTATTATTGCGGGGGGATGAGCTAGTTAGGTGCTTGTATCTGACATTCCTCCCTATGGATCGAGAATCCCTACGCGCCGAGATGAACCCATTATTGAAGTATAATAAATCCTACCCCTATAGGTGTATAAAGTAACAGCGCGTATAATATTGCTACTTGGATATTCCTTCATTAGGGACTAGCCTATATTAGGAACATACGATAGTCTTAATTATGTTTTTAATTGTTCCGTTTACTACGTCTAGAACCGTTTTTGCTTTGTACCCCTATACTATTATACCACAGGCAATCACACATCTTCCAGGGCCTTGCGCACACTATGCAAGATTGAGCGCTGCAGCGACTGGTACATTAGTAGAGGAATTATCTTAGAAGAGCACAAATGAGAGGGGGGTTACCAAGAGATAGTGTTGTGGCTATCCTTGAGCTCCACAACTTTGTTGCAGCTATAGCAGCTGTGCAGCCTTCTCTCTTCGCTATTTGCCCGTAATTACTTATCTTTCAAGTGGAACTTGCCATTGCATAAGACGCATATTCTGATCCTACAACGACCGCAGCTCGCATATGTCTTGTTCTCCATTATTCGAATATTTGACAGTTTGATCTGTTCTCCACATCCTTTCTCAGAGCAGTATAATTGATCTCCTATTGTGTATATCTAGTATTCCTCGTTCCATATTCGCTTAAAATCGGTATCCAGGAGACACTCAACTAATGCAAGGGGAATTCCAGTGGTGCAACATTTTGGAGGCATATTTGAAGATTTGGTGACGGAGAGTATGAATTCCAGCTTGAGACATGACAGCACCAGCGGTGCCAGCATCCGAGTAGGATAGTCTCTTTTATATTCATGCAGACATGACAAACTCTAACGCCAGTGTTAGTACAGAGCAAGGCGTGAGAAGAAGATTACTTGTCGGTGATGTCTATGTTTAGAAGTTCGACGAGTTGGCGGCACGGATCTTTGAGATACTCCACGGAGATGATTTGCCGCCTTGAACTATCCCAGTTGAACATCGTGCTTTCTTCTACCCCAGAAGTCCGTCCTGTTCCTATCGGCCATTTACCCACTGGATCCTTTTCCCCTTTGGCCCCAATCTCCTTGGTCTGATTTGGTTGGAGTGATGGCGCTCCAAGCAGAGGCACATAGCCAAGACCATCACGCGTGCTTCTCGGCTTAGAAACGCTCCCCAGATCTGCAGAGGATGATAGCGAGGGCTGTGCATGATACGGCAATATTTGAGCTTGTTTCCTAAGCTGTATGGAACAGGCAGGCAACTCACAATGGGGTACTGCCTCAGTCTGACTCGACAACGGGATGGGCTCGCTAGGATGCAACTTGGATATACAAGAAATCGTCGGTCGTATTGTTAAGTTATTCATGTGCTCGCCAATTGAGGAGTGTACGCTCTCTGCTGTGTCGTCATCTACCAAACAGCACAATCCGGTGAACGCAAATGGTGCGGTAGGGTCACTGCTATACTCACGGATGTGCTCCGCGAGGGTATGGGCAGTCCAGCGCGCGCCTCGATCGCGTTGAAGCATTTGCGCGATCCATGTTGACGGTACATTGTCTGTTGGGGGACCTGGGAGCCTTTTGACGATATGGATCCAAGGGCTGACACTAGCACTGTTGGAACAGTAACAAGACGACAATGTCCCAGTGCTTGCCATATGATCATATAGGGCTTGTATCATTTCTTGCTTCAGTACCGTCCAGATTTCTAGAAACACGCAGCCCAGCGACCATATATCGGCTGAGTTGTTGCGGGCAGAATGTTCAGCAACCTCAGGTGCGCCATATCGGGGCGTCGACCATGTCAGTCCTGTTGTGGTGTTATGGCTGAGTTCGGTCTAGTCTAACGAAACCCCGAAATCGGTAGGAAAGACGCTACCGCTCTTTATAAGTACATTTTGCGGTTTGATAACCTTGTGGCGTATTCGACTATCGTGTAGGAAGCAGAGAGCTGAAGTGAGGCATCCGAAGAAGGTTCGGAGTAATGATTTCTCATCATCTCCCAGAGATCGAATAGGAAAGTCGTGTAGGTTACATTTAGCAACTGGCAGCATGATGATGCCGACGTATTTCGGATCCGTGTAACTGCCAATGAGTTCAACGATGTGCGTGTTGCTGGGATAAGCTCTTCAAATCCGACAATTCTCGCTCAAATGCCCGTAAAACTTGTTTGTCCTTCTTAAATGTCCTTCCTCGTGGGATCAGCTTTCGAGCGTATTCCCTATGGCTGAATGTGCTAACAACCCGATCAACAAAGCCATATCCACCCTTGCCAAGTTCCCCAATCTTCATGAGAGGGATTTTCGTCGCATCAGCAAATTGACCGTGTCTTTTATGTTCCCGCTCGAGATTTAGGGCGTTTGTGTTGAACACTAGCTGTTGAGTATCGAGGAAGTGTAGCCGGGCGGATTAGGGTTGGAAAGACGCCGGTAGACTTCTCTGTGAGAACGGAAACTAGACATCAGTGATATCTTCGGAGAGGAAACTATCGATCGCATGGAGCTGATCTATTATCCTGAGAACGCTGTATATTCTCGGCATCTGACTCCAGGATACATTGGATGTGCGTAGGAGGACCTGCGCGATGTCCCTAATGTCCAGTTCTGTGGGAGACTTTCGCTCTGTGGGTTTGGTGGTTGGAAAGCATGCTTGCATGAGCTCTTCACACCCATATGAAGCCATGCGGTGTCATTGAAGGGTCGCAAGCTCAACGTTAAGCAATGTGCTGTGTATCGTGGATTTCAGGAATCGCGCTCGTTCGTTCAGTCTATTGCCAGGACATGAGATTTTATCGAAAGGATGGGAAGACCGAGTTACCTATGGTATATTCAGCCTTGCAACTAATGTATATATTCTTAAACGATGTTTGGGCGAAAATAAATTCTACCAAAAGGCAAGTGGAAGCTGCTGAAATGTTAAACGCACATTACCTCCGATGGCGCTTCCTTTTGCCTTGCAACTCAAAGGAGGGAATAATGTAGACATAATACAGGAATTGCACCATTGAAAGAAGATAGATGGAGACAAGTATGGAATAATATGAAACACAGCCGAACGACACATTGAATGAGCTAGGAGGACATCCACCTCTCGAAGTCGATGTAGATATTTTCAGTCGGGCGGAGTATATCGAGTAGACCCAGAGCGAATCCTCAATATGCCCCCCCTTCACAAGCGACGCCCCCATCCCCCCCCCTCTTCCCCCACGGGATCAAATGCTATGTATTTGTGTTTCACAGGTCGTTTTACGACTAGTCCATAACTTGAAGCAACTCTTCGACGGTAGAATGAGCCACCTGCCGTTGCGCCCTTCTTTAGCCAAGTAGTTTTATTCCACGTCATTTAGGGATTATTTATCAGCTCTAATAATCTACATGTGGAAAGATCCTCCTATGTAATGAGAGAAAACATCCGAGTTTATAGACCTTGAACGAGTCCCAGGTCACTAGTACAAAGTAAGTTCAGGATATATATGGTATTTTAGGGCTGCAGTTAAAAACATTTGGATGTACAGAATTCGCTATCACAATTGATAGAATTTGTAGTCAAAGGGAGCTTCAGAAGAGTCTTGGATCTGTTGGCAGGTCTAATAGAAATATCGGGATTGACCTTGAATGTTCGTAGTAGCTCCTGGGGATGAATCGAGAATTCGGATTTTCAAGACCAAGCAAATGGAAAATGAATCAAGTTAAGAATAGTCCTGGACAGTTGAAAATTGGGACTGGAGCTCTGCAGTAATATGTCAATCACAACCAGTACATAGAGCACACTACTTGGAAGTCATATATGCATTTCTCTCGTGAACCCATACACCCTACGCCCATAGTTCTGTGCATCGTATAGCGAAATCTCGCCGTTCATGCGAATCCGCACACATCCCTGGTATCTCATGTAATGTTCAAAGCCTCTACTTCGAGTCGCTCGCCAGCGTCGGAGATCACCGCGCAATTCCATCTTCGGGATCGAAGCAGTCCGTGAAGGCTTTGCTGTGCTTGTTCGTGGCGTGCTCGGTGAGCATGTTGCGGTTGGTGGTGCTCTGGAAGGACTGGAAGCACGTCTTGCACTTGATGGTGAGGGCAGCCACGTTCTGTTCGAGACTGTCGTCAGCACCACTGGCCAGAGGAACGGGAGATAAAAGCAGAGGAGAGAGGACTTACGGATTTCAGTTGGCTCTTTGCCACGCCCGTACCTGATTTCGCGGCGTTGCGCTCGCGCTTCTGCTGTGCTCTTCGGACATGTCAGCCTCTTTGACATTTCCTCGATCTGCAAATGAGGTTATACCTGTTTCCGTTGCCCATGGTGAATAGCTGCTGCTTATCAGTCGAAGATCGAGTGTGGTCTTTCGGTTGTCAAAGTTGTCTACGCCGTGGTGGTGGGTAAGATATTTATCGGTGAGCGTCTCAGGCAATCGCGGAAAAAATGTGGGCTAATCTATTTTGGCAGGCGCTAGCCCTAGCGCGGGATCACATGATACGTACTTCCCATTTCGACTTTAGAAGCTGGACAAGCATTGCAGCGCCTGTTGGCATATATATTAAAACGACACCAGCTCTCCAATTGTTCGTATGATACAGGTGGCTACGCGAGCCCGAAAGCCGGACAGAGGGAATACATCGCCCTGGATTGAGGACGAAGATTGAAAACAATACCACTCGATCTTCATTCTTTAAACATTGACGTTTCATCACATTATTTGGCTTTTCCAATAGCGAGTTATCCATGGCATTCAATCTGATGTAGAACTCAGTCGAATCCAACACCCGAAACGCGACTGAGTCAAAATACTGCCTGGACGCCACCCAAAAGTGCGTGCGGTTTCAGGCAAAGTCGATATGTTATCGAAACGCATACAATTTCGTCTTGGCAAAATAAGGCACATCCACACGGCCATAATTATCACATTCCTCCCTTTCAGCAGTGTAGCGCAGCTCCCTTTTGGTGGGATTTGACTGGCTCGGCTGAGCTTTTGGCTTCTGCCTCCACGTCACAGCTTCGTATCAGGTGGTATGCTTTGTTCGCGATTGCCCAGCTATAACAACGTCGTTTCCAAGTATTTTGTGAATTTAATTCCTTTCTTTTCCTCACTTTCTCGGTTCCTCTTCACTTAAAGGCCTCGTTGTCGCTAGAGATACTACCTCCTCCTTACTCGAAATCTCTTCTCTTTTATCTCATCATGGCAAGCTCCAAGTTCGCTGTATCACGCAAAACACGTCTGAGGGCTGTAATCGCCATATCCTTCGCCTTCTTCGTCGCTGAAATCTCCAGTAAGCTGTCCCAACCCCCTTCCTCCAACGCCACACTCACAGAATATAGCCGGCTTCTACACTCGGTCTCTCGCCTTGATAGCAGATGCATTCCACTACGTATGACGCCTTCATCGCTCTATTCCAATAATCTTCTGAATCTAACTTTGGAATATAGCTGAATGACCTCATTGGCTTCGTTGTCGCACTAGTAGCCGTACAAGTTACAGAGCGCAAAACCTCGCCACAAGATCTCTCATTCGGCTGGGCGCGCGCCCAACTGCTCGGTGCTTTCTTCAATGGTGCATTTCTGCTTGCGCTGGGTTTAAGTATCGCGCTGCAGTCCATTGAGCGTTTCATCTCGATTCAGAGTGCGTTTTTCAAACCTGAACGAACATACAAATATACTGACTCCTTCCAGGAGTCGAGAATCCCAAAATCGTGCTTATTGTTGGATGCGTGGGACTAACCTTGAATATTATCAGTGCTCTATTTCTTCATGGTACATTCAATTCCACCCTCTTGTTCAAGATATTCCCCTAACCGAATCCTAGAACATGATCATGGCGACGGTCATGGCCACGGCCACTCTCATGGTCATTCCCATGGCGCCCATTCTCACGACGAAGCACACACACATACCCATTCCCATTCGCATGCCCACGAAGACGCCCATTCAAACAGCACAACCTCTCTACCCTCCCTGACCCAACATGCAACCCACATGCACCTCACCTCACAAGTCGCACCTCCGGGCATGGACCTCGGAATCCTCGGCGTCCTAACGCACCTCCTCGGCGATGCACTAAACAACATCGGCGTGATAATCTCGGCGCTCATCATCTTCCTTCTCCACTCCCCGATGCGGTTCTACGCCGATCCGGCGGCCTCGCTCTTCATCGCACTCTCCATCCTCATGACGGCCGTTCCCCTGACCAAACGCAGCGGTGCCATATTGCTAGAATCCGCGCCGCCAGGCGTCAAACTCGAAGATGTGAAGCACGATTTGGAGGCGATTCCCGGGGTCAAGTCGGTGCATGAACTGCACGTGTGGCGCCTAGATCAGAACAAGGCAATTGCGTCCGCCCATGTGGTCGTCGATGAAGAGGGTATTAAAGGGTTTATGGAGAAGGCGCAGACGTTTTCGGAGTGTCTACATGCGTACGGAATTCATAGTGCGACGCTGCAGCCAGAATTGGTAGCGCGGTCAACGAGAGAGGAGATGGAGGTTGACACGGGGACGGGGACAGGAACGAGCGCGAGGAGTGTGACGGGGAGTTTGAGGCAGAGGGCTGCGAAATGTGGGTTGACGTGTGGAACTTTGTGTGAGCCGCTTATGTGCTGTAATTGAGTGTGTCGTCAAGGCAAGGCCGTTTAGGTAACAAGACAGGGGCAAAAAAAAAGGGATGCTGTCCATGTCGTTAAATGGCGTTCATTTCAAGGTGCTCACTCGACCCGTAAAAACTTAGACACGTCGCTCCATAGAAGTTGGCGTATCCACAACATCGATTGCCTTACCAATGTTTTCAAAGAGACACTATCCCCCTCACAACTTCTTCTGCGCGTCCAGCACCGCGGGATATCTTACCTCACCCACCCTCAACTTACTCCAGTCCTCTTCATACCCATCTTCAACCTCCGGGAACGGTCCGAGGGGTGTGATAGCCAAGGGGTTAATATCAGGATGGCTCTTCGTATACTATTCCCCACTATCAGCAATCACCTTCCAAAACACAGACAGAAGCCCCAAATAATCACTCACATTCTCCTTGATATGCTTGAAGTCCGTCGACTCTTTGAATCCTCCAATCTTCCAGAACACCCCCTTGAGCCAGTTATTCAGCACGGGGTAATCGTGTCTTACAGTGCCGAGATTTGTCTTAAAGTGCTGAACATAGACGACATCGAACCTGATAATCGTGGCGTATACCCTAATATCCAGTTCAGTCAATTCTTTGCCCAGAATGAAAGGTCCGCCGTTCTTGGCCACAAGAGCTTCCAGTTTGTTGAGGGCGGCGAAGAGCGGGATAACACCAGCCTCGTAGTCGGACTGCGTGGGCGCGAAGCCGGCCCGGTACACGCCGAAGTTTATGAGGCCTTGAATCCACGGGGTCGCGGAATCTATTTGAGGGCGCAGGGAGGAAGGGTAGAGATCAATGGATGCAATCGCGGGCTCCAGGAGCGAATTGAATGCTGTGGGGAGCCAGCGGAGGAGTTCGGCGGATTCCTAGTCCACGCACATACTTAAATAACTTGATCGAAGAAGGGCGAAGAGGAAGGTGTACACATACGTTATTGACAATCCGGCCTTCTTTCTTATCCCACAGCAACGGCACGCTATACTTGCCTTTATACCCTATATCATCTCTAAAATACACCTCGCTCAGGAACTTGCTGCCGAAGAGATGATCCACCGTCGCACCCGGATACTCATCATCCGTTGCCGGGAACCGCCATCCCCCATCGAGTTTCGGATACGGTCTCACAACAGATAGGGTGATGATGTCAGTTAGGTGCTTGATGTGTCGAACTAGATTGGCGCGGTGCGCGAAGGGGCAAAAGAGGCCTGAGAGGCTATATGTTAGAACTAGAGATTGGAGGAATTGGAAGGCCACATACCAATGTATAAGTGATATCTCCCCTTCTCCGGCGGAAACTGTCCCCCTTCTTCGATCACGCCATGCCAGCCATCATCAGTCCCAACCTTGTGGATCTCTGAGGTTGCCATGGTGCTCAATACTCAATCCCCTCTCTTCTAAAATCAAATCTCGAATTTGCCTTCAACAAATTCTAAAAGGTCGCCGCGATTAAAATGTTTCGGAGTCCTGATGTTATTGCGAAGTAAAGTTGCGTGCTATGTCATTTGCGGGGCAGATGCAGACGGATGGAGGGGCAAACAAGCTCAAGCTAGGTAAGCTTAACGAAATGTTGCGCCCGCTGCTTTTAACTCTACTGGTATTGGGAGTGCGAATCGGATACATTTTATACATAGATTTCTTTTGGAGATAGTGGTACTCATGTATATCTACGCTAACAGATGACGCCGAACACATACTAGAATGTACATTAAGTAATATGAGCTGAGAAGCTTAGATATATGAAACACCTTTGTTTCTAGATGACATGCTTGTCTGTCATGACATCTCGGGCAGTGTAAGCAGTAACAAGTTGGTCCATTGCACTGAACTTTTTTAAATTCCTTGGAAATCCTCCAAAACTCCATAATTGTACAACTAGTCACTGCTCCTCGCCAAGTGCAACGATATAGACAGAACCATGTCTCCGCAAGTATTGAATCTTCCACTTCGCTCATGTCTCGCATCCTTAAATGCTCGAACAAGTAATGACCTCAAAATCCCCATCTATTGAGTTTTCTTCACGATTTTCTCCGCAGGCGCCGAGTATAACCACAAGGCCACAAATGCCAACCACCCAGCCACCGTGACCCAAATACCGCCAATCCAAACCCACGCTCCGCTGATCTGCCAACTCCTCGGCCACTCGTCGTGCGCGAAATGTCTGACCGTGACCTGTCTCTTTTCCTCCACGTTTGTGAGGAAAGGGCGGTTGTATTTGATGTGAAAGTTGAAGATGCCGTGCTGATCTGGAGTCTTGAAGGAGGCACCGAAGATGGTTGAGTTGGCGGTTTGCGAGAGCGGTTTAAGGTTGAGGCGGTGGAAAGGCGACAACATGCTGAACTCGAGTTGAACGGAGTCGCCAGTGGCGGGAACGAAGGGAGTTAGGTGGGTGTTGGAATATTCGGAAATCTCGACAGTGAAGGCCTACACACATACAATTAGTATTTGTTCCTAATCTCCGGAAAAGAGAGTATGACTTACGACATTGTTCTTGACGCGGTAGATCTTGGGGTTATTCTCCGGAACGGCAGAACTCGCGTTAGGCTTTTTGCTGACACCCTCATCCAAGTAATGCACCAGCTTTCCAACCTTAAGCACACCTGTCTCCTTGAATGTCCAGCTAGACACCTTCTCAACAAAGTCGCGATTGGCCGTCTTCACGGCCTTGCCTGCCAGGGTCGCCTTTTCCGAAAACCAAGCATTCTGCAGCATCTCAGACGATCCGACGACGGTCAGACGAGCCGAATTGAGAGCCTGCACTGTAGAGACAAGGTTGAGCTGTCCTCCGACCGCGAAGGGGTCCTCAACGATGTCAGCCTCGTCCTTAGGGTTGTAGCTGTATGCGGTGCTCGGGGCACGGAGAACGGGCGCAATCAGCGGCGAATCGTTTCCAAGAGTCTGGCCAACAGCGCGTGGAACCGCGATGACGCCTTCGCCTGCGAAGTAGTTCTTGACATCTGGCTTCAGCGATTTGGGATACGGTAGGAGCAGAACATCGTGTTTCTCTTCCGCTGATGTAGAGTCGTAGTTGAAGTGGTCCACGACCAGGGCGCCCTTGTCTGACGGGATGTGAATGTCGAGTTCGAGGAGCAGCGACTGGAGCGCGGTGGGGGTTGCGTATTCGCTGGAGAGGGCGAGAAGAACGTTGCCCTCCTTCTTCATGAACTCGAGGATGTTGCCCGCGGTGAGGGCTGGGCCGAGGCCTTTCGATTTAGTGGGAAGGAGAATAACGTGGTCGTACGCGCGCTCGCCATGTTTAAAGAGGGAGAGGGAGCTCTCTTTGGGTGACTCGACGGTCAGGTGGAATCCTCGGGCTGGAGAGAGACATGTCAGTTATCAAATCGAAGGGAGCACTGGTTGGAAGAGAAGAAGAAGAAGTACAGTTTTGAAAGCAGGATTCCCAGAGCTCTACGAGGCCAGATTATGCTTCAATAGAGCTTTGAAATGTTTAGGAAAGGGTCGCAAGATATCCATTTTTCGACTGAAGGTAAAGGGAACATCCAAACAATAAGAATCGTAATTCCATTCTCCTCAATTGAACAACATACCTGTCAAATCGCCCAAAAACACGCCGTACTTCTCCTGCTCCTTCGCATCCTCGAGCACAACCAGCAACCTCGAGCCAGTAAAGCTAACAGCATGCACCGCGCCCAGCAGAGCCAGCGAAAGCAGAGAAAAAAGCCACCTCATTGCGAAAGTGATGTGCGGTTCAATTCAAGAAAAAGATGAGAGGTACGCGGCGCGAAGCTGCACATTTGGAGACGTATGCAATGCCAAGCCCGCGGCGGGCGCCGGCGAAAAGTGTCCCCGGAAGCAGCTCCGCGCGAACGATGGAACCTCACCTCCCGCACCTCCAAGCTTCAGCGGTCAATTGGAGCGAAGGATAACGCAATTGCACCTGCACAACCGGCGCACACACATCGTACGCACGCACCCGCATCCTGGACGGAGAATTGGACACTGCTGATTGAGAGAAAGACAATGTCCGCGACCTCGCCCGCCTTCTACAAGACCCCGATCCGCTACCTGCGCTGGGCGTCCGTCAACAAGCCCGCGTACTTCTACTCCATCGTCGTTGGACTCACTGGCCCCGTCATGATGGTCGCCGTGCCGCCTGTGCGGAGGTACTTTGGCGATGGGCCTAGACCAAAGGTCCCGATGACTTATCCGAGTGCGTACACCACAGGTCGAGATGTAGTTCGGAGGGTTGACTGATGGTTTTATAGTACCCAAGGGTCCGAGGCCGAGGCCGGAGGGATTTGATGACGAGTAGGGAAGGGCAATGAAGGAGGAAGGGATATGGATATGGATATGAACAGACAGGTGGAGGGATGGTAGGAGCACCAGGGTGATTGCGAGAGAGGGTAAGAGTATGAGCAGAGAGCCTAGATTATAGGGGCTGGTCCTGAGGATCCAGTGTCCCTATGTGTATACACCAATTTCCTTGATCCTTCAGTCCGCCGAAGCAAAAATTACCATAACTCCTAAACCTTCTCTTTGACGCCTAATATTGCAGCCACACGCCGAAAATCCGTATCAAAAGCCGAGGCACTTTTGGATCAAGAGCCCTAACACTTACCGCCGCAAAGACCGACTTTTCGGAGAAAATATACCTAATAGGCTTCGTCCCACCGCCCGGACTCCACGTGCCTACTCATACCGCGCCCGCTTGCTCCAGCCTCCCTCATCTTCCTCGTCATCTTCCTCCCCAGCATCGAATGTGATCTCGCTAGCCTCAGCAAACCGCTTCGCAGCCTCTAGATTCCGCTGCACGATTTCGTTCCCTCCAGGCCTCTTACCGCGTTTCGAGCCCGTGGCTTGGACAATCGTCTCCTCGTCATGTAGCCAGGGGATGTCCTGCCGGAGGACCTCGACACAGGTGAGATACTCGACGGGATGCCGATAGACGTCGAGTTGGCATAGCGACTTGAGGACCCCGTGATGCTCAACGTGGCCTTTCATGCACTCCTTGATCTCGAGCACATGGTTCTCGAGAACGTTCATGGCCTTCTTCGTCATGGGCGCCCTGGTGTGGAATTGGTTGATTACGGACTTGTCCATGTACGCTTCGCCTGCCTGGCCGATCTGACTATACAGCTTGAAGCCGCCGTCTTCCGCCGTGCTACCCTGTTCCAAGACGATGCGCTGCGCGAGCCAGTGCCGATAGAACGATAGCGCCATCCAGACCAGGACATCCCTCGCATACTCGTCACGCTTGATAGGATGCCATTTGCTGGGCTCCAGCATCCCGCCCGGATATGCAGTGACAAGCGCCTGCTCAAGCCGCTTCGACTTGTGGACGAGCATCTCGTGGTGCTCCTCGACCAGCTTGCGCACATTGAATGGGAGATCTCGCACGCGGGACATCATCTCTGGGTCGTTCTTGATGCGGTTCCAGTTCCCTACAAGATGGATCAAGGCCTCTTTGAAGATGAGCTCCGACTTGATCTGTAGTCCAAGTCTCATCCAGCCTACTGGTATGGTGGCAATCGCTTGGTACATCGTCTGCCCGTGCTTGGCGAGTGCGACGTCAATCGGCTTGCTGATAAGAGGCACACAGCCCAGGTACTCAGCAATCGTGATCATTTCGCCAGCGTCCTCGAGTGCTCCCCGCATGTCGTCGTCGTTGATGTTAATTTCATTGTTGTAGAAGGCGTAGAAGATCGATTCGTAGTACTCGAAGACCTTGGTAGGGACGCGGCCGTTCTCGTTGAGAACCATGCCAACGTGGCCGTCGAGGGGCTCGCCCATGTTGTTGAGTTCCTGGGTTTGTTGGTGTTTTGTGATCCTTTTGGACGGGTATCTAAATTTGGGAAGGTCCAGAACTTACCACCAACTCCAGTTTGCCAGCAGGATTCTCTGAAGACGGCAGTGTTGTCAGCTCGATCATCCAGCGCGTCGTGATTCCCGCGTTCTTCGCCTTATTGCTGAGCTTGACTGCGTAGGGCTCAGTGAGAATCCCGGCGAACAACGTCGAGTTTCTAGCCAGCACGTTGGCGTGGAACTTGTAGTGGCGATCATGGGCCAAGACAACCTCAACGTCCTCTGGTTGATTCATTGTGTATCGCTATTGATAGGGCTGGCAGATACGGCAGGTGTGCGTTGAAGCGGGTTGAGTGTCCTAGAAGTGAAGTGGTTTGTGGTGAGAGGGCGGTGGTTAAATAATCGAGAGGCACCTAATGAGTTAGAAGAGGTTGTACGGTGATCCTTTTGGAGAATAAATGAGAAATGGAGTGGGGGTGGTAAGAGGTGGCGAGTGGGCTTCGTGGTGCTGAAACGTACCGGCGTCTGTTTGACGAAATTAGTCGAGCTCGACGAGAGGTACTGAAGGGAATCGGTCACTATAGAGAACTAGTCAACCGACTTAGTAAGTACAGCTCGAAGGCACAACGTACAATTTTGGATAAAAAATAGTGGGAACGAACACAATGCGTCGGGAGTATGCAAACATTACTTTTGCCAACCTAGCTAAGAGTATAACAACGTTTGAGTCCAGCCAGGCGTTTACAATCATATGTTCTTTCGCATACCGAAGGGTGGTGAAGCCGCCCGCAGGTGATGAGAGGGTGAGAAGGCGTTAAAAGATCGCAGTGTATAGATTGAATAGCAAACATTTCACCAACTTAACGACACTGCACCAACCGCAAGTATAACATAAAGTACACTGAAGAAAATTATACTTATGACATGTTTGATTCTCTTTCTACTTCTACATATTGAAGTAAGTACTTTTAGCCTCCAATACAGAAAGCCATGCAGAACATAAACTGTTGTTCACGCTGACTAAATTAAGTATCAATGACGAACTAAAGCCCGAATAGAATGAACAGTGTCTATAAGAAAAGAAAAATAAGCGCGAGTATACAATCGCAGCTTCTAGGTATCTTCGAAGCAGTCACACCACCCGTAACATTCAACTTCCCCATCAACCATTGCCCAAGTCTATGCAACCCCAGAAAGTCTATCACCAACCCGCCCCACCAGCCCAATGTCCCTCATTTCTCTACTCTAACAGCCTCCTCCATACTGACTGCAGGACTACTGACACCTCCCTTCCTCCTCCGCCCACAGCATCCGCATCCGCCGCTGCTAGTATCATACCCTTCCCTGAAGCACAGTCCTGGATGGAACGCATTGAGAGCCAGAACGGCGAGGCCCACGATTGCACCCTCAAGGCCAATAAAGTAGCTTTGCGTCTTGATCAAACGGCCAGTCCAACCCTCACTAAGCTCCGCAACACGATACACAGACCGTGTGAAGATGCACAGCGTCGCGAACGACAGAGCGATCAGGAAGCCCTTGAAGGCCCAGCTAGCGCGGAGGCGCGCGTGCGTAGGATCCAGAGCGTCGGTAGATCCGAGAGTCTTCGTGCGTCGAAAAGTGCGCCAAGCGAAGTCAGCGGCGAGGATGATGAACACGAGGAGGGTGAACACTTGGACCGCAAGACCGGCAATCATGATGTTGTTGCCAACGGTGGGGTCTTTGTCGCTATGCGATGCGGCAGATGCGAAGCCTCCACCCCCGGCTTGAAGCAGGAGTGAGGCGAGATCGCACGGAATGAAGATTCGGGGATAGGATAGTGGTTTGATGCGCGAGTTGTGCGCGCCGAAGGTGAGGACGATGCGGGATAGGCAGAGGTAGATTCCTGCTGCCATGAATGCCGGTGCGATAGTAAGGCAAATGATTTGGATTAGGAAGGGGTTCTGTTATGTCGAGTCAGTCTTTGGCCCTACTATTGTGTCTTGATATCGACGAACACGGGGTCGAAAGATATAGAAAAAGGCTCACCTCAGCAAAGGGATTCGAATGGCTCAACACCCTCCCTACGTATCCTATGACCTCCAACGCACAACCAGAAATCATGGCGACAGAGAACCCAATAAACCGCTTTGAAAGAAGTCCCTGGCCGATGAAGAGCAATGTCGATATAGCGAAGACCGCGAGGAATAGCGCATTGGCAGGGAGAGAAGGGAGATATCCCCAATAGGACAGGCTTAGAGGGCATGTTTGAAGCGTACATGAGTCTCTGAAATTCTTCCGATCATTGTACGAAGTTTCGCGAGGCGCCAGAACGTGAATGACCAAGCTGGGTAGTAAAGACGCCATGGTTGATCCGGTTGGCCTCGTGCTGGGAACTGCTCGATACCTGGAGATACGAAGTCTCGACGTCAAAAATCTGACGGAAGGCGAAAAGAAGAACAAAATACCAACTCGTGGGAAATCGATACGCGACGAACGTCTATTTAAGGATGACTGCCTCTCGCCGCCCCGAACGCCGCAACCGATGCGATAAACGCATCGCTTAGAGAAGAAAGGGTCCGCCCAGGCCCAAAACCGAAGTTTCAAGTCATCGGCCAGCTGGCCGGCCCTTCGAACCGCCCTTGATCCTGGACTAAATGAGATCGTAGACGTGATTGGCGGAGTCGACGTTGGTTTTTGATTTAGCGATGTCGTAAGGACGGATCTTGGGTTTCCCGGGCTCGCTTAGAAATGAGTTAGTCCCAGGAGCCGGTTCAAGCCTTTTATGATTCATAAGAACATCATAGAAAACGACATGGGGAAGTTTTGTCGATGAGGATCTGTACTGATCGATAGGCCTTCCGGCAAGAGAGACCTCTACTTCGAATAGGGAAATATTGCTAGACTGTACAGAAAATGCTGAAGTTGAGGTCTAGTATCGGAAGAAAGGCGACTTCCTAAAGCGGATAACGGTAAGCTGTCACAATAAATGGGATGACGCCAAGACGAGAAACGTCCTGCAAGTGTACATCGTCTGCAAGCATATACGATACAGGATCGACGGCCTATTCGTTAGAGTTTGCTGCTACTTTCTCCACTTCGGCCATAGAACTCAAAGTCTGTTCAAAGTAGCATCAACTGAAACTCTAATAGTGAAGACGAGTATCAGTGCAAATACACAAAACCGGCTACGAAATAGTAGCCAGAAGGTGAGCGATGATTGAGGATGAAATCTTGTACACCATTTCGGGGTACAGGTATTATTGTAGCAGTCAGGCGCCCAACTGTAGATGAACGGGAAGCCTTCAATCTCAAAATCTCGTACACCATTTTCGGGGTACAGATATTATTGTAGCAGTCAGGCGCCCAACTGTAGATGAACGGGAAGCCTTCAACCTCAAAATCATATACCATGCTCGTAACGAGGTATATCCATGATACACAAGTGTATATGTTCTAGTATTGGTATTGGTGCTTTACGCCGGGGCAGCTTGTTGGGGAGGCGGAGGGGGTGCCTCAAGTCGCGTTCCTTCGGCCATCATTCTGCCAAAGCCAATTCCGACGCCTTCAATGACGGCTAGAAGAACAGCGCACCCGATAGCGTTGTTGCGCATAGCTCGCGCGCCGCCTCGAACGGCCAGCGCTCCGCCCGTGAAGAATCCGCCGATGATGGCATTCCAAGGGTCTTCCTTCTTTCTTCGACGTGTCAGTCTGTACAGCATTCAATTGCTGGAGTTCCGGCATCTAACGCACCTTATCCCCTTCACCGCGCAGTCGAATGTCGAGAATAGGCCTCCCCACACGCCAAAGTTCCCGCCGAGGACTGGGGCGCGGGCCTTGATCGCTGTAATTGCGCCGATGCGCCGTTCGCCATAGGGAGAGTTCCTGTTTTATGCGTCGGTATGTCGCATTGATTGTGAATTAGGGGCGAATCTATACCGGTAGCCTTTAATGCCATGCCATACTGCACCGCCGATAGCCTAGGAGTGTTAGCATTTGCTCTTATGACGTAAGAGTGAGAGCTTCAGTGGAGAATTAAACTTACCCCCATACAAAAAGCACCACCAAAGTCGCTCAAGCAGACCCAAGGGCAAGGGTCACGCGAATGGTCCGACATGATGGACGTTCATGAACCACGTTGATGGTGGGATGCGGAAGTGTCAAAGGCCATCAATGGTCGGAGCGGATGTTTCTCCGATGCCTCGGACGTAGTCACGTGATACACCATTTATCCAATTGAACCTCGACAAAAGCAAAACGAAGCCATGATACTATTTGCATAACACAAAATGTAATCAGTGTCGCAGTATGTTACTTAAGATATCATCATCTCCATTCCCTCTGGGCTTGCTTGTTATGATGCATCTACGCCATTTTGCTGAGTGGTAAGATCTGAGATTTGAAGAGCACATCTCGAACTCGGAAACCGGATGCTACCTTTCAAGTTTGAGCAGAGACATGGAGAGTGGGACTGTTGCAAGGAAATGAGCTGAGTGCCGTACAGCCTTGACTATTTCCGACTTTGAGTGTCAGGCTGATGTGCGGTCGCTCTCGAGACAACATTGGTTTTGGTCGGTTTGGTAGGTTTGGTTGGACATACTTCAATGTGTAGCGCCACAGCACGACAGGCATTCCTGCACGTAGAGCAACTGCGAGCAGATGCTCGGTGGAAGCTTCCAGACAGAATCGAGATAGGAAACCACTCTCGAGAAAGGAGGAGATGAGACGAACAGGTGGCGTCGTCATTGGAAGAAAACGAGAGACAGAAGCTATTACCAATCCCCTTTCGATATTAGCGCCTCCTTGCACGGTCTTCTGGAAGACCGATATGCATGCATATCAACGTCGACATCTCCCAACAGCCGGCATACAGACGCTCACATCACCATCACTATACATCTCCAGCGTCGAATTGACTACGTCGACCTAAGGAATTCGCTTGCGTGCGGATAGTGGGCCACGAACGGCGTTTCGGCGGAATCGAAGACACATCATTCTGCCTACGTGTGTGCTTGGCGACTAGCGACCGAGACGGTACCTAACCGCTCATTTTTGGCCGTGGACACCACCGACACACTCCTTCTCCCATATCGATCGCTCTCGCGGCAGCCTTTGCTCGGCCAGGCCGCCGGTGACTGTACCCTACACCCTGTGGCGCAGCTTATTAAGTCAGTCAGGTTCCGAGGAGGGAGAGAGGGGTTCTGCCGACGCCCACTAACTAGTCATCAGCACCTCCTATATCATAGCGCATTCGACTGATCAAAATTGAGGTGGGTTGGATTCTTGGTTCTCTTGCTGCCAAACTACGGGTGGACAAAGGGGGCATTGTCGTAGGCAGAGTGGCCGCCGCTGTCGGATCGCGAAGGCTCAGCTGGCTGTGCTAACACACTGTAGACATCACCGATAGACGAGAGTTTCTTGGAACACTGTTGGAAGTTGGAAGTTGGAAGGAACACAGTGATACCGCTAGCCAGGCGCTGCTGGAGGGACTCTAGCGAAAATGGCAGCTGCAACTGCTGGTAAGTCTTGGGGATCCTCGCGGACTGCTGCATCTTCTTTCCTTGAATTCTGCTTCCTCTATACACTCTCGCTTTCGCGACATGGCCCCGCTGGCCGTCTTCCAAGCCATGTCAGCAATTCTGACGGCACTGGTGCAATTCACAGGCTACGACTGGAGTCGCTCATCGCCGCTACGATCCTCCTCTGACACTGCATCCTCTATGTACCCAGAACGACCGATCCGGCCTCTTCCCAAACGCCGTCTCCGTGCTCGGCTGTCCCCCGAACAAGCAGAATCAATCATCTATCCCCCAGCTCCGGCATCGACGGTGCCGCTCTTCCGCTTCCCTTACTCGCCTGAAGACCATCGGGGCGGCAAGTCTGTCAGCCGATACCGAGGCGATACCGACCACCACGTCTGCCATTGCGGCCACAATCACTCCGAGGTAGAGAGCGAAGATGACATTGAGGACGAGCGAGGGGACGAACTTGGAGCAGCAGTGCCCCCGTCCCCGGGCTACCACTACAGTCGAACTCTGCCCGGGAAGCCTACGGCGGGCGGGGCCGGTGCATATCCCAAGCCTGCCTCGACGTCGTCGTCGGCAGACGGGTACGAGTCTTTTGAGAACACCAACAACAAGAAGAAGCGCAAGATTCCCAATCGTACACGTCTTGCAGCTGAGATGGCAACCATGGGCATTGCCCACTCGAACGAAGCTGCCCTGTTCGACGACAAAGGTGGGCCTAGCTGCTACTACAGCCCTGTGCCCTCAACACAGCAGCACAACGCAGCAGGGACGGGCATAGCCGGCGCGGGCAGAGGCCGATTCGGGCGATCGGGGCCAGCGCGGTCAGAGCGGCGAGTGCTGGGGATTTCGACAACCAACCTCGCCAACGCCAAAGCGAGCACCAAACGTACGGTTTCACTTCGGCAAATTGTGGCCTCACTGTGTGCGTCCGTGCGCTAACTTTTATTTTGTAGGACCTCCAGACCAGCGCGGCATCATTTCCACGGCAATCGCCAACGCACAGGCGACTCCCCCGCACGCCGGCAACGAGAACGTGAGTCTGCTGCAGCAAGAGGCCTCGAAGACGCCCGCAAACAAAACCCAGTTCACCTTCACGTGCGGGTCCGACTCGGCAAACAAGATGGTGTGGCCCGGCCAGGACGCTGGCGCGTACCCACAACCTCCCGGCGCGTACCCCACGACCCAGACTGCCCCTCCGCCGCCCCCGCCCCATGTGCAGGCCGCCCGCGCTCGCCCTCCCGTTCGTCCAGACGCGCCGATGGTCTCGACCCAAGGCACTCAGACGAGTCCGAACATCAATGGCGCGCACCCTTCCGCAGGCAAGAACCCACCGCAGCAGAAGGGGGGCCAGACCGGTCAGCAGGCACCGCCTCCGCGGAAGCCTCGCCGTAGTGTGTTGAAGCTCTACGCCTATGCTGCCCGCAAACGCCAAATCCAGCAGGAGTATGCGAACTTCCACAATCCCCCGAACCCGGCCTGGATCTGCGAATTTTGCGAGTACGAAGACATTTTTGGCAGGCCTCCGGAAGCTTTGATTCGGCAATATGAGAGGAAGGATAGGCAGGAGCGAAAGCGCTTGGCTGAGAAGCGGCGACTGCTAGAGAAGGCGAGGATGAAGGGTCGGAAGGGGAAGAAGCCGAACAAGAAGGCGCAGAACAATGCAAACAACCCCCAGAACAACCAGAATCCGCCTCCAGGTGGCTACGATCGGCGTGTGGATGATGGACCGCTAGACGGACAAGAGGAGGAATACTACGATGACGAATACGACGATGGCCCACCTCAAGCCCCTGCTTCTGGCAAGCCCTGCGGGCATCCCGGCTGCCACCATCACCACCATCACAAGCTAGCAGGCTTGCCTCCCGGTGATCCTCGTGGAGGCAAGGGCATCGCCAATGGTGCGTAGCTTTCGGACATGACGGGGTGGGCCGTCCTTGTTCTTGCATTGTTTTGTGTTTTCCTTTTCAGCTTCTGCATTGCGACCATGGTCGAGGTATCCCGGTTGTACCTTAGGACTCGGGATCTCGCCTTCGGCTTTCTCTCAATTCTCATCTGATCACTTGACTCTTGAAGAGGGGCTCTTTTTGGATCCTCACCTCAGGCCCTTGATCCGTATTATCACAGAGACGACTTCCGAATTGCCATGCAGACTGACTTTGGATAGTTCCTTTGCTTCCTTATTCCAGAATGTCACTACATCCCGGCCATGGAACACTTAAATTTCCAATTTGTCACTAGAACGTCCCAGCATCTCATACATCCCCAGCATTGCCCGGATCCCATGTATTCCAATCGTTTCCGACCCCCAACAACCAACTCCCCCCCCAATAATCAAAACCAACATCCCATGTCCGGAGACATGAAGCAACCCCACTCTATATCAGAAGTCAATTCAAAACCATCGATGCACCGAATCCCGTGCCGTCGGATGTGCATCGTCAACTAAGACTGGCGAGGCTTGTCTTACCAGGGCGTTCAGAGAGATCATGTTCAACAATTTTGCTGCCTACGGCTATACCGGTTTGTAAGTAGCATTAGTAATTGACATACGTTCTCTCGATCTGGATCCCGTTTGACTTTGCTGATGATTTCGTGAGGAAATACATTGCACGTAGCAGTTTGGACATGAGGTTTCATCAGTATCAGAACATTTTGAAATGATGCAGTTCGTGTGAAATGAATTACTAATGATTGCGTGCAGTGTGGCAGAGTTGTCATGATGTCTCTTTGCGTGGGTATTTTCCATCAACTCTCTCCTTGTTTAATCCTTCATTCCTTTCATCCCTCCCCGAAGTTGAAGGCAGGGAATCTAACTGAGTCTCATCTTTCAACGCAATTGGGCTGTTGCTAACGTCACGGCATTTCTGACGTTCAAGATTTCAATCACTACATGACCTCCGGAGTCATGAAAAGCGCCGAACCAGTTTTTCGAATTTATCTTCTGTCCTCTCACATGTTTTCGGAGAGGGGTCTAGCATGGAAGAGAATCTCCTCGCAGCCAGCCCTCTCATCCCTTCTTTGCCCGCCGCGCCGCAATGGTATAAAATAGACTCCCATCGTAGATCCTCCTAATATCCTCCTTCTTCATCCTTCCGTCCTCTGGCCATAGCAAGATATATGTCGCGATCCCTATTCCGCCCTGTCAGCCGCTGATTTCAAAACTTCCAGATATTCATTCCTTCAACAACATATCCACTCACATTCAACCACCCCATCCAATCGGATCTGAGATGCACCTCTGTCCCATAATCACATTACCCACGTCTCTCAGCGTCAGATACTCCCTGCCCTCCGCATACTTGGTAAAGATATCCTCAAACTTCTGCGGCACATACCGACCTTCGTTATCGTACGTCCCGGTATCGCTGCCGTGTTTATCTCTGTGGATGTCGGCGAGGTAGATGCGAAAGAAAGGATCCGGGAGCCAGCTTGGGGAGGTTGGGTACGATAAATTGGCGTGGATGATCAGTACGGCGAGGAGCGAGAGTAGCATGCCGTACCCGAGCTTGTAGAAACCGTGGAACGTGTCGAGGGGGTAGATTATGCCGTCATTATCTGGATCGAAAAAGGCGCAATGTTGTTGGAGCACAGTTTGGTGCGAGTGGTGGCTTGCCCAGGAGGCGGTCGTTGTGCCATGAGGTGATTGGGCTGATGGGGCGAGGTTTGCGCGGGCGGTTCCTGATAGGCGTCTGAGTTGAGGGTTGCGATGAAGGAATGTGACGAGCTTGGGGATGGGAATATAGGAGATGACGATTTGAGAGCAGAGGTTCGGTAAGGCTGATCTAGGAACAGACGATCTGGGAGAGGATGTTGGGGGATAGACGATTAGAGGACTTGAGAAAGAGAGTAAATACGGAGCGTAGGCTGAGATGGAGTACTTATGAAGGGTTTTCGTTTGTCTGTCACGGGCACTGTGGAGATGGAGCATACTACTAGGGCTGGGGGTGGGCCGCCATTTAGAAGTGGTTGGGGAACCGGGTCGATCATTGCAATCGTAGGGTGAGTATTAATTACAGTATGGCACGAGGAATGATCGGAAATAGGGATGTGATGATGTTCGTGTACCGAGATACTGTTTCCGTGGTGTCCAATCGTAGTTCTTTCATGACATGACGTCAACCTTACCATTTTATCTGTCGGCCCATCGTTTTTCATCCACTAGGACAGACATGCACGTGGTAAGTGCGAGTCTTGAAACTCTAACGACACCTACAACATGCTCGTTGGGCTTATGAATTAGTCCGACTTCTATCTCGAGACCTTAAAATATGACTATATTAAACTAAATGAACTCTGATACTTTCTGGGGAAGAAGTCGACTATTTCAGGCCGTATGTAAGATTGCAGTTGATATTCTAGCGGAATAAAAACTAGATTGAACGAATATCAGTCGCGTTGCGAAGGAAGCCGAGGAGCTTGTGCTCAAGAGACATCTTAGGTCCAGCGTACCATAATAACTGTCCTCAAATGCAACAATGTTCTGCAGCTCCCGCCATCTAGATTGGAGTTGCAGTCTTTTCAATTTGCACTGTATTTTTCGCACGAGATGGCTTATCAACATGCCTGCTCCGAGACCTACCCTCTCGAATCGGCCAGCAGTCGTAATGCTTGCGCCACACTCAATGGTCAACCGACCGTGCTCAGCCCCATCTCGTATCCCCTCACCATGCCCCTCTACACCAGGCATCAACACAGCCTCTACCATCGATATGAGGCTTCGTTCGATTGATGTCCCTTCATATCGACTCTTTTTGTTCTTCTTCGATGACTTGTCCCTCTTGTACGGGGGCTTTTGAGATTCTAACAGCCAGCAGTCTCCTGCACCGTCAGCTTGACTCTTGCTCGTTCACTTTGAAATCAAATCCATTCTGTTCAACCGAATGAGCTCCCATTGATGGCCGAACTCGTGGGGCTCGCGGCAAGCATCATCCAGATAGCTGGCGCTGGCGTAACGTTATCAACTACGCTATACAACTTTGTCGGCTCGGCAACTCGTGCCGATCAAGAGATCACTGATATCGCGGGCGATGTCGAGATTACCGCCAACGCTCTCGACAGCGTTGGCAAGGTATTCGAAGACGAGGATGCTCAGTCAGTCGTGTCGAAGAAGGCCATCCAACACGCCAACAGTCTTATCAAACGATGCGAGGCCGTTTTCGGAGAGATTTACGAGGTCATTGACAAGAGGAGGAAGACTTCCAAGGATGGGAAGAAGAGCTTGAGTGCGTTGGGAAAGTTCTCCTGGCCGCTGAAGGAGCAGAAAGTTGAGCTGCTAAGAAGGCGCTTGGAGAGTTTGAAGAATAGCTTGATATTGTTGTTTCATGTTCTTCAGCTTGCAAATGGACAAGCTAGAGGGTTTGTTTCCTAATCCGCTCCTTGAGGATTGTTCTAAGTTTTATATAGGAAGTTGGAAAAGAACGCGCTTGAAGAAGAGCGCGAGAAAATCCGCCAACTGCATCAGCGCCAACAAGACTCGGTCAAAAGCCTGGAAGCTCTGGAACGTAAATTGAGCAAAGTGTCTATCGATGACGATGATACGCTTTATGGGTCAAATCCTCCTTCTCGGGTCCCCACCATTGACTTCGTTGCCATCCAGTCTTTTTCTAGCGAGAAGAATGAAAAGAGTCAGTCCAACGCGAAACCTAATGTAGCGGCTGCTACACTAACGGACGATTCGGAGACATCCGATAGCGAAGGAATGGTCACAGATGAAGAGTCAGAGCACTTGACACTGGATGAACTGTCACAGTGCGCAAAACACGTCCAGAAACTGTTGAAAAGGATTGCTGCCCTCCAGCAGTCATTTGAGGCTACGCAGTCAAAGGGTCGACTTCCGAAGACTCGGGTCCACAAACTATATAAACGGTTCTGCCAAAAATTCGAGTCCGAAGTGTCTCCTCGAGTAGTTGCCAGCAGTCAGTCTTCGTTGCCATTGCCAGCTTTTATACTACCATCAGACATAGGAGCCCAAATGGATCCGAAGATCTACCCCGTAGACATAGCAGCTTCCGTAGCGCCAGCTAAGGCTCCGATGCAAGATCGTCCTCTTTCCTTATCCCATTCTCCACGTCCGCCAAATCCTAGGTCAAATTCGAAAAGACAAAAAGTCCTACACACTCTATCCACTACATCACAGCACCAATCTTCCCAATTCAACTCTGGACCAAGGATTGGATTGCCCTCTGATCAGCTTATCTCAGACGACCAACCACCTTTAAGTGAGGAATACTCCCCATCGCCAGACACACAACCCTTTGAACGCGAGGCTCAACGAGCACAACATTCAAGACAAAGCAACCAAACTATTAGTGGCATGTTCGAACTAGTGCCAGGCGCAAGTCTGGCTATTCCGCAGTTTCCACTTCCTTCGCCTAATCTGGTTCATGACACCGTACATGCTCCTCCACAGCAGCATCACCACCACTTACGTCCTAGCATTCCATCGCTATTTCCAACTTGGACAGATGTTTCCAATCATATACTTCACCGTGACCCTCCAAGTGTTGTGGGACAGGAAGATATGCCACCACAAGCATCGCTACATTGCGACCCTGAAAGGCCATTCACTCCTGCAACTGACAGGCTTCTCATTTATCTCAAAGAAAAGAAAAAATATTCATGGAAGCGAATGGACAAACTCTTCCCTAGTAGAACTTTATCTTCATTGCAGATGCGGCACGAGTATTTAATGAAGCGACCACGAGATGAAGGCAGCGTACTTCAGCCAGATTCACAGGTGGCTGAGGTCGGACAGAAAGAATTTGAAGTCTCGGTCGAGTTTCCAAAGGACCATGCATTTAAAGAAACAGCTACATTCAATTCGTCTTTCGACTTTTCTAGTTCGAAAAATGACGCTGACGTGTTGGCCCAATTCGATTTCGACGGATTCTTACATGACTCAGGCGCGGACTTTGCGTCGTCGTTTCCCCGTCCGCCCCCCTTCACTGTAGGTCAGAATGTACTATCAACAGACGCATCTGTTGTATATCATAGCACTTCCGAACCTCAACCCTTTCCCCGGGACCTAGCAGGTTCCTTTGATCGACTACTGGATCCTCAATACGGCATGCCCACTGAAACTGCCCCGAAGGAGGAGAGGCCGCTGTTTATTAATCCCAAGCAGTTCCACCGGATTTTAAAGAGAAGACTGACGCGTCAACGTATTGAAGAGGGAGGCAAGACTGCGCATCTGCCCAGTGACACCACAAAGGAAGACAGTAAATTAGAGGGGATCGAGAACGAACATGATGAAGGGATACCAAAATTTGATGCTGAGTATATGAACTACGCCCCAGAGATCAAAGATTCCAGACTAGTGCAACAAACTTCAAGAGAAGCCTCATCAAACAAGAAACGCTCATCCAAGTCTTCACAAACAAGCCTTGTCATCTGCTACGGTTGCGGGAAAAGGAGTCCGGCTGGAGTATGTTCTCCTTGTACACTCTCTGAATCTTGCTAATACTTCTAGTCCGATTCAATCACTATTTGTGAAGACTGTATCGCGGGCTACAAGACCTCTAGCGCGATCTTAGAAAACATTGCCCTTCCTGCATTGAATGCGGGGAATGACGTTAGGGTAGAGGAGAATGAGGACGGTGAATCTACATCATCTCCCCGGACGATATCGCCGTCCTCCGACGTCCAAAGTCCATCTTCACCGGCCCCATTCCAAGCAGAACGACTGCATTCCGAAACTGAAGGGAACAGCAAGACAGCCTATCTACCCAGTGACAGCAAAAGAGAGGACAGGAATTTAGAGGTGTCTGAGTACGAACATGATAGTCCGGCTACACCACCTCTACTTCAGGCAGAGCAATCGCAGCCCGGAATTGAAGCATCAGGTGACCACAGTGAACAAATTTCAGGACAGGAGAAGCAGAAACCAGGCAATAACGGCCTGATAAACTTGGTGTGCGGCAAAAAACCGAAGAGAAGAACTTCAGAAATCGTGCCTAATCAGAAGCCAGAGTTGAGTAAAGAGAGGTTGGAGAGCATGTCGTTCATCCCACAATATAAGTCCGGCGAAGGAACTCGATCTGATGGACGCTGGATCCCAAAGACTACCTTCACCAATCACATAAGGCAGATACAAGAGCGAGCACAAGCGGAATATGAAAAGCGGATGGCTAAGCACGAAGAGACCAAGCTTCAGAAAGACCCAGACACGCTCTCAGCCGAGAAGAAGATCGGAGAGGAAAGGACAGATCAACAAGTATCCACTGTACCTAAGACCCGTCCTAGGAGCATCTCCCTAGGCCGCGACTTGGAACGAAAGCGAGAACGAGAGGACGAGGACGAGGAAGAGGCAGAGAAGCATGCAGAGATACTCGCAACTAGGAAGAAGCCAAGGCAGGGTGAGGGCATCACGAGGTACGGACTGCCCAGCAGCGACGAAGAACCCCGTCTCCTGCCACCCGAGCTCGAGGCTCTGTCACAGCCCTCGGATCCTCCTTCTCAGGGCCTGAATTCAGACATCTCCAAACATGAAGGAGGCGTGGGGTATCGACGGAGAAAATTAGTAGATTTCTTCGGTGAAATTATGCCTAATCTCTCGAATGAGCCTACGACCGAATGCGGCGAACGCACAGAGGGAGTAAGACAGGAACAGAGAGAAGAAAGGGCGAGAGGGCGGGACGCGGAGAAGAAGACAGACATCGACCCAAGCGATGCTCCAGTAGACAGGCTCACATCTTTGGACCACGCTCCCTCTACTGAGTACTCTGCATTTATGTTGCTAGAGGAGCCCTTGCCAACGACGAAGATGGAGTGGATTCCGACGACTTCCGCTGCCGGGCCCGCTGGATATATGGAGCCGGAGGAACCCTCATTGGCGACGAAGCCAGAGCAGATTGGGACAACTTCTTCCGCTCACGAGCCTGTTGGGCAGCTATCTCTATCTCCTTTCTTAGGCGCCACATATTATTCATCAGTTCCATCGCCCATCCACACGCCTACAAGTCCCCATGCCATCGGCAAACCCAGAAAACGAAGTCGCGGTGTCCATCCAGACTCCGGCACAGACACAGACGTCGACCCAAGGACAACCCGGATATCCGAGCTTGAAAGAAGACGCGCGAGACTCGAAGACCTCAAGAAGCGAAGAAGAGATAGAGAAAATGCGCAACAAGAAGCGCCGATAGTAGCACACTCTTGGTCTCCCGTCCTCGGCGAACCACTTAGGCCGACCGCATCGTTATCTCAGTGCCGCTCTGCTAGCAACGAATGTCTTGGAGATGAGTCGCAGGTGAAGGAGGTAGCGCAAAATATGTTGTCGGAACGTGAACTTGGAAGGGAAGAAAGGGGGACGGAGAACGTGGGGACAGATAATGGGGATGGGAAGGATATTGTCGATGTGTTGCTGGAGGAATGGACCATGGTGTCTGCGTACTAGATTTCACGTCTCTTTTTACGAGGTTGAGCGGGTATGACAAGTCAACGTCCTCGCGTAGCATAGCACGTCGTATAATATATTTGGCGTTTCGTGTTATTCTATGCCTTCCCCTTCTTTCAAAAGCTTTAAGCCTATTTCCTTCAACTTGAACTTCTGTATCTTGCCGCTCGCAGTCTTTGGATAATTGTCGACCCAGAAGACGTACTTCGGCACTGAAAGGGTCAGCAAAGAGCACAGCGGTTTTCAAACGGAGAACTCACCAAGATGATGGCTCAACCTCGTCTTGACCCACTCCCTAATCTCCTCTGCCGTAACCTTCCCCTTTTCCCCAGCATGTTTCACCACAAACGCCGCAACTACCTCACCGTATCTTTGATCCGGCAACCCCACCACACTGACCTCCGACACCGCCGGATGCGCGAAAAGACAATTCTCACATTCCAGCGGGTGAATATTCTCACCACCTTTTATAATCAGGTCCTTGATCCTCCCCGTGATCTTCACATACCCCTCCTCGTCCATCAACGCCTCGTCCCCGGTATGCATCCACAGCACACCCTCCTCATCCGGGACAAGAACTTCGCGCGTGCGCATCTCATCGCCCCAGTACCCCTTCATGACTAGATATCCAGAGACGGCGAGTTCGCCGCGCTGATGGACGTCTAGGGTCCGCGACCAGTCTGCGGGATCGACTACTTTAGCCGTTACATGCGGGAGGAGACGACCAACGCTATCGATCCGCTTCTCGATCGGATCGTCTGTCGTAGTCATCGCAGACACGGGCGACGTCTCGGTCATGCCGTAGCAGATAGTGAGTTCAGTCAGATTGAGCACTTTGTGCAGTTTACGCATCAGTTCTGCGGGGATGGACGATCCGGCTGCGATGCCAGTGCGGAGATATTGGAAGCCTTCGTAGGGAACCACGTTGTTGGCTAGTAGTTCGAGTTCTGCGATGAACATGGTGGGCACCCCGTAGAGGGCCGTGCATTTGTATTCGCGCACAGATTCTAGGGTTAAGCGCGGATCAAAAGCTTCAGCGGGCCAGACGATGGTCGAGCCGTGGGTTGCGGTGGCCATGTAGCCTAGGATACAGCCGAAGCAGCTGTGAGGGTTAGTGCTGAAATGGGTAGGAAGGTGGAGGGGATTTACTGGAAAAGTGGAGGTGGTGAGCACACGATGTCCTTTTCTGTCAGAAGCATTCGGTCTCCGATGCTCTTCCCGTTGTTAAGAATAGAGAGATGCGACAAACAAGCGGCCTTTGGCATGGATGTCGTGCCTGACGTGAACTGAATATTCACGACATCATTGGGATGGAGACCTTGATCGGGAAGAGCAAGCTCATCCCTTCCATCTTCTATAACGTTTTCATAACGTGTTGTACTCTTGTAGCCCTTCGTGTCTATCCTTCCCGAAGAGTTGTTTACAATGATGATCTTTTGGAGGGACGGTACGAGCTCCGATTCGAGAGATGAGCCTTCGAGGTTGGGCACGAGGTGCGTGAGGAGGGGAATATTTGAGCGCGGTTCTTTTCGCGGGAGGTTCGTTTCTGCTCCGATGATGAGGTGTGAGGCGGCGAGATGATTGAGGGCTGAGAGGACTTGAGGTGCGTTGAAAGCGGGATTTAATGGGACCTTGGCTTCATTAGCTCTGATTCAGATCGTGAGCAAAATAGTTATCTACCAGTATAGCTCCAAGCTTGAAAAGCGCGTATGTGGTCTTCAATCCGGGTATCAGCAGATTTCATGCAAGCTTCCAAATGTCTAATGCCGTACAGTAGCAAACTCAACGTTATTTCCCAGAGACACCGCGACCCGCTCGCCCCGCTTTACGCCCAGTCTCGCTAGCCCGTGTGCCAAAGCATTGGAGTCTCTGTCGAGTGCATCGTAGGTTAAGCGCGTTCGTTGGTGGTGCGAGATGACACTAGGTACAGTGTCAGTAACAGCAAGCTTTGGAATGATGTCAGGGGAACCCCTCACGCGTCGCGATCCCCAAACTCTCTAACTATTCCAGTAAAATGCTGCGGTATAGTTTGTTCCAGCAATGGAGGCTTTCACATCTGTCAGCTTCGTCAATGTCTTTTGACGAGCTTGGTTACCTCCGTTGGCCCTGCACTGAAAGCTTGCGTCAAAAGTCCTCGTCGTAATCTATGTGCCGAAATGGTGAGCCTTAATGAGCGTACTAGCACCGGGCGGAGCATTTCTGGCTATAGAATGCATCGAGTCGAAAGAAGGGCATGTACGTTTGTGAATGGACAGATGGGGTTGGCATCGGATGTTGACTTTTGAGCCGCGGCGCGGGGAATCCGAGTACGAGGCGGGGTAGCTAGTACGCAGTAGTTGGGGCATTCAGTATATCGAGATTTGGAACGACGCTTGCAGGTCAACAAAACTTGTTGTAGGATATAGAGGCTAATACTGTCAGTGGCTTCATTCAAAATGTCTTCACCAGCAATACTCTAGATTCCAGATATCCAACAGTGGAACCTCTACCTATTGCTCCTCCATGGCCTAAGTTTGCAATTCCCTAGCTTCTTCTTTATTGTAAGTTCCCGCTATTAGAACTTGCGGTTTACCTATTGTCAAGATTCTGTTTGAGATCTTACAGTTTTCCCTCCATCTTCCAATTGGCTATCCTTCACCACAAGCCGCTTAGTGACGTGACAGTTTGATCAATCTACTTCCAGATTGAACCTTACATCTCGCTTGCTCGCAAGCGGTAGGGCGAAGGGACACTGCATGGCGCTTGTGGAATGGAATATATATGGCATGAGTGTTTTGAATAAAGGAAATATGGGGGAAAGGCAGGTTAAGATGAGTCGTGGGTTTACGGTTGGTGAGAGGTGGTGAGGCTAGAGAAGGGTAAGAAGACGAGGTTTGGAGTGTGGTTGGATGGAATTGCGGTCCCTGTGGTCAAAAGGATCGATTGTGCATTTCTAAACACCATTGTATCTGCCATACCCTCTTTCACATTCAGTTCCTAACCGCTGAGCACGAAGCTCCCGGGCGAATGCGTTCTGGATGCTCCCCACAAGCGTCCTCAGCTACAGATAAACGATCAAAGCCACATAGGCCGACTCATCACCTTATTCACTTCTAGAAGATGTATCTAATTGCTCGTCGTAGGAGAACTGCTCATCGAAGCCAGAGAGCCATCCACCAGCTCGCAAATGCTACTCCGAGAACAGAAACTATTATCGCATTGCCCTTCTTGGTTAGCGCAAGGTATGAGAGGATTCCGACGATGATTTCCAACCGCCGAGCAGTGTCCCGCCTGGTCCGCCAGTTGGGATTGATTGCGAAAGGTGGCTTGGACCTTATGTCGTCCACATTGTGTTCGAGCGGTTTATCGTCAACGCGCATTGACAAGGCAACTGGGCGGTGATCGGAGGTGTGTTGAATCGGTAAGGCAGTGTACGTGTGCGGCTCAAGCCTGGGGGAGGAGGACGGTGGAGGGAGGAACAGGATTCGATCACACCAGCTGGGGTACCGGTGCTTTGCCCATTCCCACGTCTCTTCGACTTCTGAATCGGATCTTTTTGAGGAGCTTGAGCTCTTGCTGCGCTGCAATGTGTATTTGTATGTTGGCGGAAACTGAATAGGAAGTTCTTCGAAGCCGTGGAGGGTTCTCTTGGCATCCTTCTCTCGTATCAGTTGATCTTTCTTCAGCAGTTGGTTGAGGTGGTTTGAGAATGAGTCTGAGAGTATGACTTTCGGATAAGCCTCGTAAGTCTTCTTGTCAGGCGGGATATCGGAAGTCCTGTAGTTCAGGTCGCCTGCAAATGAGACAAAATTTCCTGGCGTGAAGAGGCCATTGTCGTCGCGAGGAAGGTCCTCGGACGCGGATAGTAGTGGCACTTGTTCACTAGAGCTGTATCCCGAGTGGTCGTTGTTGAGGAAGACTAGATTGCGCACGATGTTTTCCCAGTCCTGGTTCCGAGCTTCGATGTTCTTCTCGTGGGGCGCCAAATGTGCGGCGGTGAAGGTCATGTTCAGCACATCAGAACCCGGGCAGGAGACTCCGATGCGCACCGCAACTGCTCCCTTGTTCCCCATGTTCCAAAACCCGACTCCTGCTCCTGCCGACTGTATCCATTGTATCCTCTGTGCAAACTGTGGTTTGGCAAAGATCATCAAGCCCGTCATCCCCAGACTTCGGGTCGCGACGTGCTCGAGTCGCTGGCTACCATTACTGCGTAGCTTCGCGGCAAGCTGGACAGTAGCTGCAACGCGGTCAAAGTACGGGGTCAGATATGAACCGCCGAGGAAGGAGTAGGCAATGGGAGCTATCTCCTGGAGCGAGATGGCGACCACATCAGGCACAGGTGCCGCTGGTGGGAGGGCGTCGAAGAGCGGCGGCGCGAGGGTTTCTGCGTTCACATATTCGCGCGCGCAATTGAACGTGAGCAAGTATAGCTCGAAAGGCATCGTGGGCGTGAATAATGCTGATCATGCGTCAGTCAGCGCCCACATTTTCTGTTGAGGCGGATCGCCGCATTGTGCACCGCCAGCAGTAGGGATTGTCGTGGGACGAAGGCAACAGGGCAAAAGCAGCGTCCGTTCGGGTACAATCAGGACAAGATCATTGAAAGAGACAGCGCTTACTCGTCGGCGTGGTTGAGTCGTTGAAAGGTATGCGCGGAAACCCGCCTTGGAACCGGGAAATGCGTGGGCAGCGTTCAGGCGGTTACAGGGCCCACTTCAGGTGCTGCTGGGGCGAACAGAATGAATCAGGAAGTGGAGCAGCTGCAGCGACGGCGCACGATAAAGGAGGAGACGGTGATGGGCGATGGCGACGCTGTGAAGACGGCCGCTCGCCTGAGCTGCCCCTGTAGCCAGGCTGGCCCCGGTACGTCATGGATGGAGCTCAGCCAAAAGAAATGGTGGTGGGGAGCACGGGGGTCCTCAGGGTCCTCGAGCTCAGAACGCTGCTGCGAATTCTTTTCCTTTCGTACCACCTGCATCGTGACTCGCTCTCCGTCCTCGATTCTTCAATTCCTCTCCAAGCCTCGAATCCTTCGCTCAGGTGATAACGGCGGGCCGGTACTCGCTTTCTAGTGCTCTCGAATCAGTCTAGACACCACCAAGACAGCTATCGTGAAATTTGTCATTTTTCTTTTTTAACCCCTCCTTGCCCAAGCTTCTGCACCTGGAACCCTTCCAATCCCCCATCCTCCTCACCAAAATGTTCAGATCGCAGCTCCTCCGGCACGTCGCTCGCGCGGCGACTGCGCAAGCTCCACGAGCATCCATCAGAGTAGCACGCCCAGCTGCCTCCTCTATACGCCAGTTCACATGCTCCCCACGCCGTTTGGACAAGGAGCCCTATGATGACGAGCATGACGCTGCAAGCACAATCGGAGAGCCCGGCGAGAGTGGAGACCACGAGGGCCAGTATGCGCGAACCGGAGAGAACATTCGAGTTGAGTATCCTGAGGAGAAGGACCTGCCGCCGTCACAGCCCGTGCAGGGCCGGGGAGGCTTCCATTTCAAGCGAACTCTGGCAGCATTCTCAATGGAGGGACGTGTGGCAGTTGTGACTGGCGGTGCCAGAGGATTGGGCCTGGTCATGGCTCAAGCTCTGGTTACAAGCGGAGCAGATGTTGCCATTGTCGACATGAACCGGGATGAGGCTCAGAAGTCGGCGCAGGGGCTCATCGACACATACATGACTGAGAACCCAGGATCAGAGAAGTAAGACATGCATCTCATATGTACTGCACCAGTGCTAACCAAGTCTTCAGCGCTCCGAAAGTGACGGCCCACTTCTGCGATGTCTCAAGCCCAACGTCGGTGACCCAGTCCCTGGCCGAAATCCTCAAACAGCACGGCAAGATCGACAACCTCGTCACCTCCGCCGGATTCACCGAGAACTACTCTGCCGTTACGTACCCCCACGACCGCATGCAGAAGCTTTGGGGCGTCAACGTCGATGGCACGTACCTCTGGGCTGTCGCTGTTGCAAAGCATCTGATGGAGAGGAATGCACCCGGAAGCATTGTCATGATTGGCAGCATGTCTGGCTCAATCGTCAACGTACCGCAGCCCCAGGCCCCCTACAATGCCGCCAAGGCTGCCGTTAGACATCTAGCGTCGAGTTTAGCTGTTGAGTGGGCTGCTGCGGGCATTCGTGTGAACTGCATCTCGCCCGGATACATGCTTACTGCTCTGTATGTAGAATCTTGAGGTTACTCCATCCCTATGCTAATCGCTGCGTAGGACCAAGAAGATTCTTGACGACAACCCAGAGCTCAAACAGCAATGGACGTCGTTGATTCCCGTTGGAAAGATGGGCCGTCCTGAGGATCTCATGGGTGCAGTCACATTCCTGTCCAGTGACGCCAGTCTCTACGTCACAGTAAGTGCATCGTCACCCATTTGCATTGATACGTTACTGACAAGATCCTAGGGATCGGACCTAAGAGTCGACGGAGCCTACACATGCACTTAATTAGCGACGCATATGTAGGAGCGACAAGGGAGCCGCAAGCGAGGTGTGTGGGGTCATCTATGGGCAATCACAGCTGTTGAGCACCACCAATTCGTGGCAAAGCGGCATTTAGACCGGGCGTTAATCTTCAATTAAAAGTGTTGAAATATCTAACCTTTGTGTCGCCAACATGTGCTATCAGAGAGCGTTTTAGCAACGTAAATGCACCATATCCCAGATGTAGCAGCAGGACAAAGGCGATAACGCTGCCCTATGGAACTCCCCTATATCTGCCAGAAGGCAGTATTATGACTTTAGTAGTGCCCACGAAGCTCCCTTGTGAGTGATAGCGCGATGTATAGAATAAATTATAGGGTCCTCAGTGATTACATAAGCGGCTCAAGCTTCCGGGCCGCCCACTGGCGTGCACGACCTGTAACATCAGCGAGCTCAGCCCTACGCCGAACCCCTTCGCTGACAGTGAATGCTCCTCCACATCTCCCCGCCATGAAGCGTGCGTCCAATCGCCCTTTTGTATAGCTGCACCGCCCTCCTCCCTAAGCTGTACAACCGCCCGAAGCAATGTTCAACATCTCCAACCTCGTGCAGAAGGCCCAGCAGTTCATCGAACCCACGCTCGCCATCGCCAACCCGACGTCCACGGACCGTAGGCCCCCCAAGGCCACCCTCTTCCGCCACCAGTTCAGGCTCCCCGATTCACAGTCGCCGCTGCAAGAGATCACCGCCGAGCTTACGCTTTCACCCCACCACTCAACGCGGGGCGACTCTGACGACGTCACTTCCTCTGAGAAGGAGCGGGGGCAGGGCAACCACTATGTTGGGAAGCTTCATCTGAGCGAACAGTATCTCTGCTTCTCGACGCAGGGGTCTAGCTTTTTGAATACCGCCAGCACCAGCGCCTCGAGCAGCTTCACCGGCCAGACCCATGGGGCTGGGCCTGCGGGGAACGGTTTCATATTGCCTTTATGTGCTATACGGAGGGTGGAGCGGCTACATAGCCAGAGCTATATGTTCGCACTGGCAATAACCACCTGGAATGGATCTCCCGATGCCAAGTCGAAGAACGCTGCACCCAGTGGCCAGAAATTGACGATTCAGCTAGCCGGGAGCCGGCAAGCGTGCGAGCGGTTCTGCGACGGACTCAAGAGGGGGCTACGAGAAGGCGTTAAAGAGGTCGAAAACCTCCGAGCCGTCGTCTCCCAGTCATACTCCGAGTACCTCCTCGCAAATGACTCCGACGACAAGAAGGCTAGCGGGGACCAGCTCAAGCCAGCGAGGGAGCATCCAGACACGGGGCTTGGCATGGTCTTCAGATACCCTGGAAATGCTCGAAAGCTGCGAGATGCTACAAAGATACGATTATGGCGCGAATATCTGCGAGGTTGGTTGCTCAAGTCCCTCTTTGATGAGGGTGGCTCTAACGAATCTACTAGAAAATGGGCGCAGTGCCACTCTCATTCGACAACCTACATTCCACAAACTCATACGTGTCGGCCTACCCAATCGATTACGAGGCGAGATCTGGGAGCTCACGTCGGGCTCCTTTTTCCTGCGTCTACAGAACCCAAAGCTGTACACAGAGACGCTGGCAAAATACTCAGGGAGAGATTCATTAGCGATTGAGGAGATTGAAAAGGATTTGAATAGAAGCTTGCCCGAATACCCAGGCTTCCAGAGCGAAGAGGGCATCGGCCGGCTGCGAAGGGTATTGACAGCATACAGCTGGACCAACGAGGAGGTCGGCTATTGCCAAGCAATGAACATTGTTGTGGCAGCTTTGTTGATGTACGTCCTTCCCCATAACCGCATACAGCACCCCCTGACCCGTAAAGATATATTTCCGAGTCCCAGGCCTTCTTCCTACTTTCTATCCTATGTGATCGACTTCTCCCGGGCTACTACTCCACGACCATGTACGGGACCTTGCTTGACCAGCGCGTCTTCGAGTCGCTCGTGGAGAAGACCATGCCAATTCTCTTCGACCATCTCGTTAAATGTGATATCCAGCTCTCTGTCGTATCTTTGCCGTGGTTTCTTTCGCTCTACATCAACTCTATGCCTCTGATATTTGCGTTTCGAGTATTAGACGTCTTTTTCCTCGAAGGCCCCAAGGTTCTATTCCAAATCGGACTGGCTATTCTACGAATAAACGGAGAGGAGTTGTTGGACGCCTCGGATGACGGAACCTTCATCTCGGTGCTAAAGGCTTATTTTGCGCGATTGGACGAATCAGCGCATCCAAAATCAGAAAACCCTAAATTACGGGCCGTTACAAGATTTCAAGAACTCATGGTGGTTGCTTTCAAGGAGTTTGCTGGAATCACACAGAACACGATATCAGAACAGCGAGGCAAGCACAAAACCGCCGTTTTAGAAAACATCGAGAGCTTCACGAAACGTACATCGATTCGCAACCTCGGACCCGAGAGCAAGCGATTAAGTGTCAACGATTTGGGTTTCCTTTACGACAAGTTCTATGGCGTACTATACGAACGACAGCAGCGGGCCGAGATAATACAGCAAGAGGCGGACAGAAAAGCTAAGTCTGCAAGGAGCAAAGCAAACGAAATCGTGATTGGCTTTTCAGGTGATAGTGTTGAGAGAGGGAGGGTTGCCCTTGGCCCAAGTCCGACGCAGATGGACTATAATGCGTTTAGGGAGTTTTTGGCTGGTAAGAAAAAAATGCTGTGAATTCATCGTTGGCTTCTCTCTAACATGCACGATAGGCATTGCCAAATGGGCCATTACTGATTCTCCGAGTTCGCCCCCCGAAGCAGCTGGCGCCCAATCCCCTCACTCTTATTTCGGAGGGAGCACCAGGAGTCGACCCCCCATGTCACCCTGGGGATCTGGGCCGGAGCCCGCGGACCACGAATTCATGAGACGATTATTTCGACGCTGGGATGTAGACATGGCCGACTCATTGTCTCTCCAGAACGTGGTCACAGGCTTTGCACACGTAAAAGGCACTAAAGACATCATGTCAAACATAAGCTACTTTTTCGAGCTGTATGACGACGACGGCGATGGGAGAGTCGATCGTGAAGGTATTCTCAGGATATCAGAGGCTCTTTTATTTTTGTCACGGAGAGGTGTAAGCGACTCATCAAGTCCATCCCCGTCTCTGTTAGATCTTCGCAACGGGAGTCCGGAGAGAGGCAATCGCGACGAACATTTTCTGAGCAGTGTCTCTGCCTTTATACGCCGATGCTTCGAATACGCGGATCCAGACCACTCTTCGAATCAAGGTAATCAATCTTTGGATGGAGCAAACGATGATCTTGATAACTTTGCCATCGGTGCCGATGACGAAGACGATCTCATAGACTTTGGATCTGAGCCTAGTACTCCAACGGCTGCCAAATTGTCGATATCCACTTCTTCGGAGCATAAAGACGAGAACAATCCACTCTCGCCCACCAATGGCCTCACTCATACGCAAACAAATAGCTCCGCAGACTCGGATCCGGTCCAAAGGACCGAAAAGGCTCGGGCCGCCAATCTCGCGCTAGACCCCAACAAACCGCTTCATATCACTCTCCCCACGTTCCGTATGGTTATTCTAGCGGACGAAGTGCTCGAACAGTTTTTTGAAGTCGGCTTCTCGTCTTCGTTCCGTCTTGCCGACGCCCCGCTCACCTCGCACGACTCAAGCTCCTCGAATCTGACAACCTTTGCCAATGCAGGGAAACAGCTTTCAAATGCAACGTCTGGACTTGGTGGTGTCGTTGGTGGTGCAGGAGCCGGCATCGTACCTCCTGGTAAGGGACTTAGGGGTGTGTTAGACAATATTGTCAGTGATGGGATGCGCGTTGCGGCGGAAGTCAGGCGTAGGATGGATGAGGCACAGAAGGAGATGGATAGAGAAGCCAAGCATGGCCGAGATGACGAGGACGACGAGGAAGAGCCATCGAATGCCAAGGATCTTGATCTACTCGAAGGCGCAGAAACAGCCGGCGTGGATACGTCGAAGGAGAGCAGCGCCCCAGATTTGCTGACGCCTACGAGCCCAGAGGAAGTCAAACCGGGCAGGAATCGGAGCGCTAGTGACGCTAGTAGAAGAGTGTTGGAGTTTGAAAGGTAGTCTAGGGCTTAAATTTTGGATACTGAGGTTAGGCGTTTGTAATTTGTTTCTGGGATCATTCGGTGGCGCGTTTGGTGAGCGATGTTGATATCATTGTAGGAAATGGAAACGGAAATGGAATGGAAAGTGGTTGGTCATGTTGCATACATCGAGCGAGATGCGATAGATGAGAGAAATGAAAGGAAGTACTGAGTGCTATTGCTCCTCCCCCGAGTGCCCTCTACGTTAATCTGTTCGCTGTTTGAATGTTGGTGATCTGTTCAAGGCTAGTCTGTTCTAAGCGCTCCCGAGCCGCCTCTTCTGGTCTATATCCAAAACAAACAACTCTTCTCAGGTGTTGCCGAACCTCTTTGATGAAAAAATCCTTCTCCTACGTCTTGGCTAATATACAACATCATATAGAATGTCATAGTGGTTCTACTTCCTTGTCACATGCAACCTACGTGCGTCTCGCATACGGAGAGCCGAGGAGCGATTGTTTCGAGGTGCCCGAATCTGGGCCTTCGACCTCAACGGCGCGCTCTGCAGACCGGTCCTGAGCATGCGTGGCTATGGATCCGACGTTATGTAACCACTGATTTCAACCCACTGATTTCAACCCTAGCTGCAACGCCTAGCATTGTAGAGAGCAGTAGAAGAGAGAGTGGGAGAATATACCCATTAAGATGATTATAGATAGGTAATGCTCGTCCCTGAGATGGTGCGCCGGATTATCAAACATGGTGGGAAAAACGACTTCTATGGGTAACTGCAACACTAAGAAAATCTTGCGATAGCTCTATTTGTATGTAAAAGAGTAGCTTTATTAATTACAGCTAATTTTATAATGTATTGTAGCTGCAAACATTTATTTTGTATAGCATAATAACTGTGTTGCAATGCGCAAACGCATTTGGTAGGGTGCTGCATAGGCCTATAACTTAGAAAAAACAAGCTTCTTTGTATAGCTAAGCATAGCACTAAGCTTAAAATAGACTAGCCTATTGCATAGGTTACTTGAAAGGCTACGCTGTTCTAACCTGCAATTAATCTGCTGCGTTTTTATTACACATTACAACGCGCACTACTATTGCATTGCTCTTATCTACTCTAACCTTAGCAACTTAACGCGTTATCTATTAAAGTTATCTGCGTAAGCATGAGATTGCTCGGGTGAGTCATTCCTGCCTCAATTTGCCAAACACAACAACTGAAGTGAAATCGGGATCTGTAACATTAATACTTGCACACCGCTAAGTCGAGCTGTCTCGTTTCCTCTACTAAAAGTGCGACTCTTCTTTCTCTCTCAGACAAATACTCTGACGCTAACAATCTCAATCTCAAACAGTTGAACGCACGTAGCATGGCTTCCAACAGTCGCAAACAGCCGCCATGGATCCCCCCCCAAGCCCGACCTGACGCCCAGCTACCCCGACTGAAAATCTACAACAGCCTGACGAGGAGCAAGGATGACTTTGTCCCAGTCGATCCGATGGGAGAGGTGGTGACGTGGTACGCGTGTGGCCCAACAGTGTACGAAGATGCCCATCTAGGCCATGCCAAAAATTACGTCTCAACCGACATTATCCGCCGAATCATGAAGGACTACTTCGGCTTCCGTGTCAAGTTCGTTATGAATACAACCGATATCGACGACAAGATCATCCTCCAGGGCCGCCAACAGTACCTGCTCGCGCGCTTCAAGCAGGAGCATGCCTCTGAGGACGACTCGGTGAGCGATTCGGTTTTGGCAGAGGCCAAAGCCGCATTCCGGCACTACATCGGCAAGAACCTTCCGTCTCTGCCCTCGAGTACGAGCCCAGAGACTTATTCCGAGGCAGCGGAGAAGGCATATAAGGAGAAGGCCGAGCCTCCACCTCTGGCCGACGCCGCGGCAGCAAAAGAGGGCGAAGCTGTTACTATCGCCGATTTGCTGCTAAGCGCACACATTGGAACGGCACGGTCGGCTGCCGAGGCCCTGCAAGCCCCAGGAAAGCTGCCTGAATTTTTTGCCAAGACGGACGATATTTTGCTTCCATATCTTGATGCCTTGCATGGTGCAGAGATGGGTTCCAATAACCACAAAATATACCTGGAGCTGTCCCAGAAATTCGAACGCCGCTTCTTTGAGGACATGGAAGCGCTTAACGTCCTGGCCCCCGACCAACTAACTCGTGTGACTGAATATGTCCCTCCAATTGTCCGCTTCGTTGAGAAGATTGTGGCGAACGGTTTTGGTTACGCTACCCCTGATGGCTCCGTATATTTCGACATCGACTCATTTGAGAAGGCTGGGCACAGCTATTCCCGGCTGCAACCGTGGAGCAAGAACGACCCTGCCCTCCAAGCTGATGGTGAAGGTTCACTGTCCAAGGGAAAGTCAATGAAGCGGAGCGAGAGTCATTTTGCGCTGTGGAAAGCTAGCAAGGCAGGCGAGCCAGCGTGGCCAAGTCCATGGGGTCATGGGCGGCCAGGCTGGCATATTGAATGCTCTGCAATGGCCTCCGAAGTGATCGGCAAGACGATAGATATCCATTCCGGAGGCGTCGATCTTCGTTTTCCTCATCATGATAACGAACTTGCACAATCGGAAGCTTACTGGTCGACCCCGGGCTGCCAAGTACAGTGGACAAATTACTTCATTCACATGGGGCAACTGAGGTAAAAGGTTTCAAGTGCCGATTTCGTCGTATAAAGGCGCTAACAGCTCGTAGGATTCGAGGCTTGAAGATGAGCAAGAGCCTCAAGAACTATACGACCATAAGAACAGTTCTCTCTGAAGAGGATTGGAGTGCACGATCTCTCCGAATTTGCTTCCTCCTTATGCCTTGGCAGGATGGCATCGAGGTAACAGACGATCTTATGAAGGCCGTAGTTAGCTGGGAAGGCAAGCTCAACAACTTCTTTCTAAAGAGCTTGGACCTTTGGCAACGTTCCAGTCCCGATACTACAACAATACAGGAGCTTGGTATCGCAGACCAGCAATTATTAAGCGCCCTGGATAAGGCGAAAGCCCAGGTCGATACAGCTCTTTGCGATTCCTTCAACACCTCAGCTGTCATGAGAATTCTCTCTGATCTTGTTACCGAGTCTAACTCGGTAGATACACTTTCAGATCAGACAGTCTTCTTGCTCGCCCGATGGGTAACACGGATTGTCACCATATTTGGTCTGGATCCTGAGGGAGATCTCAGCAACCTTGATCGTATAGGGTGGTCGGGCCTCGATATTCCCGCGCCAGCAAAACCCTATATTTACCCTGCATCTCAATTGCGCGACAAGGTTCGGACCTTGGCTTTTTCCGGCTCGGTCGATCATACAGCTATAGCGAAGTTCGCTGACGGAATTACGATCGCGGCGTCAACACCAGTAGTCGAGTCCTCCAAACCATACGATCAGGTGCTACAGCAGTTCCGCACCAACGTCAAGGCCCTCGCGGCCCAGCAAGCGCCGACAAAAGACCTGCTCGCATTATGCGACCAGCTCCGCGACGTACACCTCTGGAACCTAGGCATCTATCTCGAGGATCGTAACAACCCCCAGCCTGCTTTGGTACGACCCCTCGATAAGTCACTCGTAGAGGCGCGCGCGGAGCGGGAATCAGCTAGCACTGCAAAGGCGAAGGCCAAGCTGGAACGGGAGACCAGGGAGGCTGAGAGGGAGAAGGAACTGCGCGAGCGAGCCAAGGTCGACCCCCTGCTAATGTTCAGGACCTCGGACGAGTACTTGGAATGGGACGAAAGCGGCATCCCAACCGTAGACGCCGCGGGGAATGTGGTGACCAAGAGCAAGCGCAAGAAGCTGGTCAAAGAGTGGGAGAAACAGAAAAAGATGCACGAGGAATGGCTGGCGACGCAGCAAGCAGCATAGAGAAGTGATTCAGATAATGGCAATGCCTACTTTGGTAAAAAAAAAAAAAATTTACCAGAGCTTCATTTTCAGATCAAGATCACCTACAATATTGAAAGAGTGTTTTTCATTGGGTAGGTAGAGATAAGTGAGTGACGATTACAGAAGAAACGAGGATAAAGAAGACCCATCCAGCCATCCAAGCGCAACACGATGTTGAATCGTGACTTGATGCTGATCCTTTCCGTCGCACTACGGACATCTCTAGCGGAACTGGCTCCTCTGCTCCCCCCAACGACAACGCCCGAAACTCATGCTTGTCGTAGTCTCCATACATTATCCATACTCTTGATCATGTCGTATGTGATGAGCATAGTGATGGCTGATGGACACTGAAATAGCGCTTGTGTGCCGTAGTCTTGGCCGGCCACACACTTCACCACTACGTAGTAAACCGAGCTGCATCCTATTTCCTATCCTTTCGCTCCTCCCCCTCTCGCATGATTGGTGCGAATCTCCAACTACCGGGCGGCGGGCGCGCGAGTGGGTGATGGCCTCGGCCTCGGCGCAGCTCACGATGCGGCACACGCAGCGTTTCTTCGCGCTCTAGACCCTGCCCCTAGGCCCCATTGGCCCCATGCACCTGTGTTGATTGGCCTGGGTGGAGCCCGTATCTCACGATGTGCTTCGGCCCCCGCCGAATTGCTTCACGGCCTCTGCGCGCTGGAGCCTTTTGCGCGCCGCGGCATGACGTCGCGGGAGGGTTTGTCGCTCTGGGGAGCGGCGGCGCGATAGGCATGGACCGCGGCGGCATCATGCATGTCTTTGTCTACATGGGCGAGAAGCGGGCTTGAAACGCAGAGTCGACAAGACACCGCCTAGCCTCGCATGAAAGGCTGAAGCCGAATACGCAAAAGCCCTTTCGGACAAAGGGCCTGAAGATGGAATGTGCCGTGAGTTGGTTAGAGGGGATTCTTGGTTTCCCTGTTGCTGTTTTTAGGCGCTATGCGGCCGATGATGCTGTTTTTCGTGCCCCCGATGGTGTTGGATGCAATTTGTCCGCCAGCTTTTGGCTACTTTTGCATCGGGGTATTCCGGGATATTTTTGCTACGGGATCCCCGAATCCGGACGGTTGTAGATGCCTCAGCCTCTCGCCGATGCATGCTTTCATTGACGCACTGCAGCAGCTGGGAAGAACGACACCGAGCGTACTCCATGGAAAAGCGGAATTGGCGGGCTGGAATCCTGTTGCATAATGAATTGACGAGACAGCAAGCTGGAGGCACAGTACAATAGGTGGGCTGGGGTGCCGTGCACATCACGCACACGGCATGACATCTTATCTGGCCCATCCAGGGCATGCCGATTCCGTCCTCGCCGGCACTCCCAAGCCAACTCAACACCAACCCACCCCGCTCACGATACAGCCCCCCGGCTCCTGCCCCACTACCACCACCTCGCTTGTTCTAGCCCCAGGTCAGGGGCCCAGACGCGCCATTGACATCACGGTGCAGCGGGCACAAAAGCACTGCCGTTTCCGCACCCCTGCCGCCAGTCCCTCTGCACCGTCCGATCGCCAGCTAAAACCCCGATCGATCACGTCTCCGGACCGGAGCCACAGCGCTTCAGGTCCTGACGCTGGGGGAAAAGATTTGCGCGGCTTGCAAGGCGAGGGAATGCGGCCGTGACGGACGGAAGAGCAGGTCCGGACGGGATCTAGGCTGTGGGCTCGGGCAGATGAGAATGGGGAAGAGGGTGTGTGTGTGTGCGTGCATGTACGACGTGTTTGAGGTGTACGACTGGGGGCGGCGATCTAGGAATTACATGGGGATCTTGCGGTATCTTTCTGAAAAGGGCGCCGGTGGTGTGGATCGTCGGGAGAAGTTGCACCTGCAGCATGCAATAATCAGGGAAGTTTAGGACAGGTGGACGGCGCGGATTTGTGAGAAATCTCTCGCTTCTGGCACACGAGGGTCTCAAGGTTTTTTGGATGGGTAGGTAGATTTGGTTTGATTGATTTCTTCTGTGTAGTGTAGAGAGAAAGCCTGCCTTCACCCGAAGGAGTTCCATGTTGCTCCTGGTCCGCTTGCGCGGTGATATTAAATGGAAAGTTGCACGATACTATACGCGGCCATGTAATATGATGCCGATCGCTTCGTATCCTGGACGCCTGCGCTGTCCCCCCATTCTTAAAAAGCGTGACTGGTATAATGATGTACAGAAAAGGAAAACCTCGCAATGCTGTAGAAAGTCCTCCGAATGCTGCCCTAGTGATGTGGTGTCGAATAGTAGTGTAGATGATGTGGTGTTCGCCAAACACCGTCGCTGAATATCAATCGCTCAGTCGCTCTAGTCTCGTTTCGTTGCGCCGTGATGTCGTGAGGTGGTTGAGCTCTGCGGCGGTGCTACCGGGTCCGGCTGGAGGCAGCGAGCGAGGCGAATGAAGAGGTCATTGCTGAGTAGGCGGCTTGGGGGCTGGACTTGGTGGATGATATGGAGGAAGCGCTCGGTGTGCGCGTTGCTTGGAGGTTGAGGGTAACGCAGGAGTTGCAACGGTCGTTCTGGATGTTGCATCGACCTCGGCAGCCGCGTTCGTAGTTGACGCAAGAGAACATTGTGGAGGAGTTGGAGGAGTTGGAGGAGTTGGATTGAGTTGGCGGTGGGTGTTCAAGTTTGTGTAGAGAAGTATTGTAGGTGTGTTTGGAGGCTGATGATTTCGAGGTTGGGAGAGGGTCTGAGGGGGCTAATGTAGGGACGGAATGGGATTTATGATATATGCACAAGCGCAGCCTGATGCCCGATGATGTAGCTGCTCAAGGGTACCGAAATGGCAGGTTGCTCGGCCTGAACGGTAGTAGCGCCGCGTATGTTGGCGTTCCTTGGACGTCTGGCGGTATGTGATGTCGCAGAAACTCGGGGCCAATGGCAGGGACAGATGGAGGTAGGGGTAGGATTGTGAATGTCCTTGGTTGGTGGAGGGCCTGGCGGCTGACCTGGTCAAGTTTCAGGCAGGGGTGCGAGTGAGCGTGCGAGTGTCTCTTGACTTGTGCCTGGTGTGATGAGGCCATGACGGCGGACCCTCTTGTCTCTTAAATCCCCTCCCAGGCCGAATGGCCAGCGACGTGTGGATGCCCGGAAATGCCGTACTTACGACGACAGTCCCAGCCCGGGCCATGACGTGCCCCGAGCCCTCTTACTCAACCACCACAGGGTCTGCGCATGCACCACGCCCGCCTGCCCGGCGTCTCGTTTCGCTCACCACGCTGCTGCCACCCGGAAGCCCTGCGGCGGCAGACCCTGGACGGGCCTCACTCTGCCCGAACTTTCCGGCAAGCGGTGCCTACCGCGGAGGCTGAGCAGCTTCGTGGCAGCCCCTTTGACGCACGCACGCCCAAGATACCAACCGATGCATCAACGTGCAGAAGAAAGCACAGTTCCCCTCTTTCAACACGCAGCCTGACGGTATCACCAGGCTGTGATTGTCGCTGTCTCCCAAAGCATGGAGACCCAAGTGTGAGCCCAAAAAGCCACTCGCAACAGCCTGCGGGACGAGATAGTTGCGCGATATCTGATATCGTCTCAGCCTTCTACGACTACGCGTCTGGCTTACTCACAGAAGGCATCAAATGAAAGCTAGCTATCAGATGGTCCGAACACCACCGCTCTCGCGGTGAAATGCTTCATAAGACACACAGACCCTCTTACATGCGTAGTTGGCCTATCCACTCACGCCATGGAGCTCAGTGCTGTACTTATCCCCGCCGTATACCGTAAACATATGTTCGAGGTGTGCTTCTTCGCTCAAATGCATCACGTGCTGTCTAGATCTAGAACTTTCGTCTGACTGATCCTGAGGAGTCATCTTTTGTGCATACGTACGTTCCTTTCTCATCGGCCCGTTAGTCACCAACAACGATGTTCGTATTCTGTATCGCTCCATACGATTCGGATTGCTCGGCTTGCTAGTCCCGCGCCCGGAATCTACGGAGCTTCACCGACGGGTCGTCGTTGCGGTCGAGTACGCGGTATTTCTGGCGGCTTGAGCGAGTTTGAAAGAAGGAGTCATTGTTTTGTGATAACCCTCAATCCTCGCACGAGGGAAAGCTCGTTTGCTGTCTTCATAGGGAGCAAGGGACTGGCTCTACATATGCTTCCTCTCCTGCTCAATGCCAATCGTAACATGCTTTCCTGAGAATAATGCGCCTTTTCGGCATCATACGGACGTCACGGCACATTTCAGCATATGTGCCGCAAGGCTCAACCAATCTATGTCCTAGCGCCCTTCCTAACAAGGTAATCTGGTTTTTGTCACGTTTTCTCATCGATTCCGGCACTAAAACGCTTGACCTTGACGAAGTGTTCGAGGCGCCTAATCTGGTATAGCTCCATATCTCTTCTTATTCTCATCAAGTGTGCTATGTTCAATAGATTCACGATTTGTGGCTTGGAAGCGCCGGTATATCCGAGATGACGACTATATTTACATACCTAATGCAAAACACAATATTGATGTCTATCTCTCTTTGCAGCCTTCCAACCTTCAATCTCAAGCATAGGAATAATCTTCCAAAGTGTAGCCAAAAGAAACGGTAGAGGTCGCTCGAATACTCCCTTCACGACCTGCTTCCAGTGTACAAAGACGGTAAATATTCTCAATCAGATACATGTCGCCAGAATCTCGGATGATAGAGCACTGCACAGGTTGACGACTTTCAGCTGACTCTGATGGGTGCTGCTTTGAGCAGCTCGATGTTGGTAGAGGAGCACGTGAGAGGCACAGCGCTTGCTGATTGGAGCAAATTATTAGTGATTCCGCCACCGGCGCTTACATATTCCCGGCTTCAAACTCCGCCAACATCGCCATTTCACTGCCGGAGACTGCTGAACTGAATTTTCGTGTAGACATACAGTACACGTCTCTCCCTTCCTCGGTGTGACACTGATCCGGAGCTAGTAACTGACAGGATGTACATCACGATAACTCGCCAAGAGGCTGCCTCCCAATTCGAGGACTCAGGCGAAACGGATGAAGACAGTAGGTTTATCCGCAGTCTATTGCGAGTGATGTGGAATCAGAATGCTAGCTTTAGAACAAAGTAAAGGATGAAAATATCAATTATAGCTGCATCTTTCTTCTAGGGGCATAGAATGCAGGGGCATAGAATGAAGCCTGGATGAGGCGAAGAGGCAATGCAAAGTAGTGCCACGCGTGCTCAGCTTGCTGGTACAGGAACAGGCTTGGCTGGCCGAAATTGCTGTCGGATTGGTAGCTTCAAGTGCCATGACCTAGGTGGCGTAAAAATAAAAGGGTTGTCTTCACGAGGCTGAGACTGGGTGGCGTAAGGCTGAAGCCTCCAAGGATGTTCTTATATTGAAGCCTACTGACAGCCCAGTGAACTCAGCTTCCACATTGTTCCTTCCCGGTCGACAATGGAGCAAATCCCACATTTGAAAATGGAGCTCAGAGAAAGGAATGTTGCAGGTCTGCACGAAGAGCTATTAACTAATCCGCAAACTACATGTAAGTCCAATAGTAAAGTCATATTAGGGTCTTGATCTGACAGCATGCTAGCTATTATCTCTGCTCTACGTCCAATATCCGAGCAAGAGGCCAAGAGCAAGGGCCTTCCGGCTCTGAAGTCTATGCCCCTCATACTACGGACACCATTTTTGTGCAGCGCGCTCATTTTCAACCTCATGGTTCTTGGCCTCCTCGTCTCTCTCTTATTTTACAACTATTTCAGCTTCAACAGCCAATGGGGCTATCTTGCTATTCAAATCCTACCTCCTGTTCTTGGGACGATAACCGCATCGCTTTGGCATGGCATTGCCATGAATCTTAGTCGCATGACCCCCTTTATGTTGGCCGCGGCACCGGCGGGATCTACGTTTCGTAAGACTATCCTAGGCTCGTACTTTCCGGGACTAAGCCTGCGAAACACGATTGCTACCAGAAATGGTCTGCTGGCTATTGTCTTGGTCGTGGAGCTTCTCTCTGCGGCCATCCTATCATTCAAATCATCTCTGCTGAACACCGCGAATTATGAAAGTTATGTCGAAGCTGTAGTTACCTCCTGGACACTGTACTCGCTCATTGCGATCTATTCTCTGTTGAGTGTACTCACAAGTATTCTAACCTATAGGATGCATGGTCGAGTCACCGGCCTGAGGTGGGAACCAGCATCAATCGCGGACCATTTGACTCTATTCCGTCATAGCGACTTTCTCAACGAGTTTGAAGGTACAGATACCGCAGATAGGGAGTCTATATGGGACCATATGCGGGATGATTGTCTCAAACTTGGGTATTGGAAGCGGGGAAATGAAATCTGGCATGGTTTTGGAAAGATTCCTAGACAGGGCCAGAGTGCGTATGATCTTTGGTAGTTTGCATTACTTTGCTAACTTAGTAGCAGCATTGAAGACAACCCCGGCGCCACCAGACCATAACGGAGCTTTTGGAAAGGAACTACAGCAGCAGACTGAAGTACAAGGTACTGAAAAGGCACCTCAGACTCCCGTGACTAAGAGATGTAAGAATTACTATTACGAGCACTCTATATGGCGCAAACTAATACGAAATCATAGTCTCTTTTCAAGATATCACCGCTACCCGTTACCGGTCTATCGCCTTGAACATGGAGCATTGGATGGCATATATTTGGGTCAGCATTACCCTAACACTGTTAGCCGCCTTTATCGCCGGCCTAGCGCTCGGTCTCGTAAACGGAAGGACAATCTCGATGTCCTACAACTGGGCGACCGTGGTCTTCCAATTCATTCCCGTATTCATCATCAGCTTCTACACATGGTTTTGGCAAGACGTAGATCTCTTCGCCCGATCGACGCAGCCCTTCAGAGGCATGTCGAGCCCCAAGCCGGCTTCAGAAAACCTTCTGCTGGACTACAACACTCTTCCTCCTTTGGTTGTGACTTACGTGGCTCTGAAGAATGGACACAAGAGAATTGCGTGGACGTCGGTCGTGGCGGTTGTTCAACGACTACTTCCTATTCTCGCAGCCGGATCAACAACTGTCGTTCCTGGAGACGAATCAGGATCGATTGTGTATGCATCCATGCCAATCTTCATATGCATCATTGTCTGGCTCACTTTATATTGCTTCCTCATTCCACTCGAGATCTTTGGTTGGAAGCTACCGCGACATTATGTCAAAAGACATCTGCCACGATCTTATAGTTCCATCTCAGACCTTGTCTCCTGGTCGTACGCCAGCAAGGTCCTCCGCTCAGACGAAGGCGAACCATTTGATGTCCCTGTTACGGGACCGAAGAACAAGCAATGGTATATGGAAACACGCCTAAGGCTCAAGCAGAATCATGATGGAACGGATTTTGCGAAGTATTCGTTTGGCTTGTACGAGTCTACAGAACACAAGGGCATCAAGTGCATGGGGTTCGATGTTGCTTCGAATGTTACCACGGTCCCACAATGGAACCGCATTAAGAAAAGGGATAGTGAAGAGGTTGAGGCAGAGCAGGAAATGCCGAGTATGCTGGCGCCAAAATATTTAAAGCATGTTCTTGACGCGACGAAAGAGCGGCCAACTAACTTGAAGACGTTGTATGAGCAAAAACCTCCGCATCAGGGAGAAGAGGAAGAAGCACGAACTGAGGCTGCATAGATGGGTGTCCCAACGCAGTAATGAGGATGTATCATAGAAATAGATAGTACTTGGCAAGCTCTTGTCGGGATCACGATTAGATAGTTGAAAATTAATCCACAGGTCTTTTCCGCGAGGCGTTGAACTCCATTATTATTCATATGTTCACCAACTTTTTCACCAACTTTCTCACCAACTTTATCTCCAGGGACTTTCAGAAGTCTAATCTCTTCTCAATCTCCAGGTTGGATATCAAGATAGTTCCCGCAACCGCCAAAATTGTCCGCGCATACCCATCAACTAACATAATAATCGCATCGTTAAGGAACAGAATCATAGTATTCCATATTACCTGCAGCTAGAAATCAGGAAGCCAATCTTCATCTGCGTACTACTCAGCAAATTGATATCAATTGTCTCCATGCTCCGTCATATTGTCCTGCAAGTGATGCTCCAGCCGTCGAAGAATGTAATTATGCTGCAAGGCTTTGCGGATAGAGACTATGGAGGAGATAAAGGGTGCTTCGAAAAGATCTCTGGCAAGTGTTATGCGTACCTCGGACGAAAAACCAATCTTCGTGTCCATAAGTCCAACTAGATGTGAATAGTCCGAGCTCACTAGTATACTTCCCGCATGCCTTTCAGTTGATTCGAGCAATTCCACCAAGCAATACCCCCAGATCGGCCTCCCTTCAGAATTTAGCGTCATAAATCACCTTCTGGACCCTCAGAAACAGCGAATCGAGCAGCCCCTAGAGGTATAGGCCTTTTTGAAGTTCAAGATAAACAGTAGGGTAATTACCTATCACCCCAGTATTCGTCGTGGAAGATAACATGTATTTCGCACAACGAGAGACTCGTTAAAATATGTACACTACCCAGGTCGAATTCAATCTTAATCGCCTCTTAGGGAACTAGGATACAGCCGCATGCGACACAGAGAGCTTGCACGACCCCGGTTTCTTCTGCACCTCCTGTTCAGGGCGGTTAGCTAGCCTTGGCTACCCATGTTTCAGCTCAGTTTCGGCAGAATCTGTCCAGTCACCTATTTCGATAGAGGCACATTGACTGACGAGGGCAGGTCACGGCCATTGATTTATGTGTCGGCCATGTCAAGGTGTTGCTCTCGCCAATCAATTGCCGCCGTGGTTGCAGCGGTAAGTAGTGCACGTGGTCGGTGCGGTACCTAGTGCACCCACAGGCTTGTTTTCATACCGAGCACAGACACCAGTACGGACAGGGCTCTGATAAATCAGCAGCGTGAACAAGCTTGGTTGGTGTAAGATACTTGGTACTGGCTTTGGCTTATCCCGGTATGCACCTATAACATACACTACTTACCGCTGCAACTACAGTAAAATCGGACGTGGAACGCCGCAGTATCTGTAGCATTGCGGCGTAGCTTTATTGTTTGGCATTGAATAGATTAGACTAATAATACTCTTGTGGAACCACCATGTCAAACATGCACTTGCTTCTGTACATTTCGTCAGGCACTTCCACCGGCTTCGTCCTCTTTTCTCTACTCTCGACATAAGCATATGCTTGCTCGTTTACATCCCTCGCCAGAGCGAATTCAAGATAATTTCGACCCATAAACTAGCCATAGTGATTTAGTCATTTCAAAGCCTAGCGACATTCCAAGGACATTTAGTTTCTGCTCTACATCGCATTCTGTATACATGCAATCGCTGTACCACCATAACCATGCGACAAAGCAAAGAAGATCAGGATCGCGAACTTAGGAGGGAAGCGAAATGCCAAGGGATCGAAGTCAATTCGATAAAATACAATCCCCTCACGGTTGTTGATGTACCCCCTGAGCACAAAGACAAGTTCAAGATTATTCAAGATCTCGGGCGCATCTCATATGAGAATTATGGGTTCACACCAAATGGTGACACCCTGGACAAGCCCTGGCAACAGGATATCAAGACAAGAGCTGTACGACTCATGAGCTTTGCTTCGAGATGCCGGAAAGAAAACCGTAATGAGTCAGGCTGGAGATATGATATCGAGCAGAGGCTCTTCGAAAGATTCGACATTGAGGTTGCGTGGTTAGTCCCCCTTCAAAACATTTTAATAGACAGAGCTAAGTGTTTCAAGCAAACGATGTCGTAGACGGCTGTGGAGGTCTGAAATGGAGGTAGATCCAAATTCCAGTAATAGTCGGACCACTTCGTTGAAGGATCGTCAACAGCAGAGACAGCGGTGCACATGCAACCCTAGTGGTCGTATAGACGAGTAGTAAGTTCACTTTTGTAGGGGCGCCTAGTCGTTCAAATCACTGATCGAGTCAACAGCTCAGCGTTAGATTCAGGCCTAAGTAATTTGTTCTCATTTCGAACCGAGGAGGCTTGCCTGGCGCCTGATCCCTCGATATCCGGCCTAACGAAAAGGCCGGATAGAATTCATGGCTTGCAACGAACGAAAAACTTTGAATTGATGCTCCAGTCACCGTACACTCATGGCCCATCCCATCAACCTCAAAGGCTAGTGGAAGATGTCGTCAAGACTACCCTGAATCCTGATAATGGAGGCTCTCCGCTACTTTTCCCGTTCCTCCTTTCAGAAGCGAAACGTGAAAAAGGAGCCGAAAATTTTGGGCAAATGGAGATCCAAACATCTTTCCCAATCAAGCATGCTTTGCAGCTCCAGTACGACCTTCTTCACATCCCTGGCAATACAATGGATGTCCCAGGTGGCCCTCTCATATGGTTTCTAGCAAATCGTGGCGAAGACTGGCGTGTATATGCGGGGCATGTCCAAGAGAAAGAGGGAAAACCAAAATATGTAGGCATGAACTCGCTGCGTTCAGACGAATTGTCCGTACTGACTACATCTAGCTTATCAATTACCTTTGGGGAGGCAGTATCACTGGCATCGACGAGATCTTACAGTTAATCTTGATCATCGACTTCATCGTCGACTGGGCTCGGGATGCATTTAGACCAAATATTCTTCGGCAATTAAGGACTCTCAGTGCCACAAATTACAACGACACCATGACTTTTGCGTTCGATCCGGATGTCTATTCACTTCAAGGAGAAGTACAACCGTGGATGGAAGGGCAAGATATCGACCCAGAAGAGCTATTGAATGTTCCAGCTGCAGACACAGCCTCAGAGAGCGCAGATGAAGATGCCTCTGACCCTTTATGCCGGTTTAAGACCAAGAATGGGGTGGTGAAGGATGGTAGACATATCCAATCTCGTCTCCGAGGCCTAATCATCACTCGTGACAATCTCGAGACAGTTCTCCAAAGTTTCGAAAACCCGAATGCCGCCACACGATTCGTACGATCCATTATATCACTACTCAGCCGTCGCTGCGTTGCCTTAGATGACGAAGACGTACTCGACGCTATTGAAGACCAATGGACTGGCAACAAGCGTACCAGGCCGAACCGCTTGGATCCAAAACCAAAGGTCTATGTACAGTTCCGGATATCTTACTACATAAATCCTACCTGGGAGCAAGTTCGGGAATTAACATACTTGGCCGCGACGGAGGATGCGAGGGAACTCCTCATTCATCGTGCTGGGATTCGGGGTGCTGTAAAGCGTTCCCAGTTCTCGCCACCAGCATGCCACCAGGCAGACCTTCTTTCCGCCTTCCATCATCTTCGACAAAAAAGCGTCCGAAATGACCTGGTTTCTTCGCTCCTTCGACGCACATACTTGATTTCCGTCGATTCCATCGAAAAGGCCTACACTGTTTATGACGTCGATAATGACAGCGTTGCACACATGCGCGAAAGATCGATAGTAAATATCAAGCAGGACAAGGATAAAAGGAGCCCAGGTGTTCAAATGCAAGGCATCGTGCATGCAGTCTACGAAAAATATCGGATTGGGAATCGCGAACCTTCGGAGCCATTTCTTCGCGCTTCGACTCGCATCGATTCTGAAGAAAGGCCTCTTTGGCGGGGCTGGAAACACGGAGATTGCCTTCCTTGGGATCAGGAACATCTTGACAAGATTTTGGTATATTCAGATGTACCAGATGCGAGGTATCTTCCCGATGGATCGCGCCAAAGATATTGTCTGTATATCGTGGATGGCCAGACAGACCAGTTGGATGACTTCTCCATCGCCTCAAAGCTGATCTGGATGCTCTTCAGAGAGAGGTTATACGGTACTGTGCGTAAGGCAAAAGTCCCTAGGAACAGCCGAAACTGGCAGGATAATCGAGCTGACTATTGGCATGCGATGAGGTCGGAGAAATCCCAGGATCTCTTGAAGCTTTCGTATAACCATTTTCGACAAGACCTTTTCAATTGGATAAAGGCTACAACTGGGTCCGAGCCCTCAGATCTAGCAGTCGAGTCAAATCCCCTTCGATTGTGGTATATCTCGTCTGCGGCTCTTGATTCTTTGAAGGGTGCGAAACGAGTTTGCACATACACGGGGGGCGCCACCTAAGCTGGATGGGTCGATGTATCATTGTAGTCTTTCTATGCATCTTCCGATGTATGTTATGTAAAATAGTAGCACAGATGTAGTAGCGGAGGATACAGAATATGAGATTCTTCAGTTTAGATCAGTTTAAGGGAGGCTCGCGCTGGCTGCGGCCCGTTGCAATACAGGAATCAGAGGTGGTCCTCGTGCACTTTCGGCATAAAGGCCTCAGGAAAATTGAGATATAGGCCGGCCTTTAGTATTCCTCCATTCTGGTTGTTGCTGTTGTTGACACCCCGCGTTCTCAGATCGTCAGTGCTAGTGACTCACATTCGACACTGAATGTCCCGATGACTCACATTTGACACCAAATGTACTTAAGTTGAACATACCTTCAGAGATTTTCATCATGACAATTCTTCGCACCAGTTTTGCTATATCGACACCTTTCCTACGCCCATAGACAGCCCTTATTCTATCACAATGGCCGAGCAAATTACTCCACCACTCGACCTTAAACCTCTATCCGATCCCCCGGCTGACCTTAAATCCCGCATGAAAGCCTCATATGATGCAATCGCTCCGAAATACAACGAATGGACGATCCCGCACTCGACCACGCGCCTCCACTACCTAGACCAACTGCTCGGCCGCCTGCCCACCACCGCCTCCTCTCCCTCAGCACCCGTCTCAGTGCTCGAGCTCGGTTGCGGTTGCGGTGTCCCCGTCACTCAGAAGCTGCTCTCCTACCCCAACTTCTCCGTCACTGCCAATGACCTCTCTAGCGCCCAGCTCGCGCTCGCCCGCGCCAGCCTGCTGCCCGACCCGCCCGGCCCGGCCCACGGCCGCCTCACGCTGCTCGAGGGCGACATGCTCGCCCTCGACTTCCCGCCGGCGACCTTCGACGCTGTCGTCGGTATGTACTCGATCATTCACCTCCCGCGCGCTGAGCAAGTCGAGATGCTACACAAGATCGTGGCGTGGCTGAAGCCGGGGGGGTGGATGCTGGCGAACTTCGCGGCGGAAGAGTTGGCGGGGAGCGAGGTGCAGAACTGGTTGGAGGAGGAAAAGGGTTGGATGTTTTGGAGTGGTTGGGGGAGCGAAAGGACACTAGAGAAGGCGAAAGAGGCAGGACTGGAAGTGGTCGTGCAAGAGACGGTGGAAGATGCGGTTGATGCGAAGTTCTTGTGGATTCTAGCTAGGAAGAGTGATTCGTAAAAGAGTAAAAGTGACACTAAAGGTAATCTTCGGATATGTAGCTCGACTTATGATTCACTTCGTCTGACTTAGTAAAATACAAAACTAAGCTAAGCATGTATACGTACCTAAATACCATCGACATTGTCTGTGAGGAGCTTGACAACTATCCAGCAAGGGAGGGAGAGAGTCATACAGCTCGTTCTTAAAGTAGGCGACTCGAGTCTAAAGTGCGCGAGGTGATAGCCGGATGGAGTTGGCCCACAGTGCGACGGTAGGGCACTCACAGAGGGGTTTTTTCAGAAGAAAGGGGTAGTAGCCTAAGGATATATTCTATGCAGAGGCCAGCATTTTTAGGGTTCTATACTATAAATTAAGCACGTTTAGCCTACACCTAAGCCGTAACGTAGACTCAAAAAGTCCTTTTAGGACATAAGGATTGCTTACTGCCTCCTTATTCGAAATCGATCAAGTCTGGAGGTGTGCTAGTATACGATCTCCAGTGTTCGACTAATTCTCCATCCATGATGCCATGAACATAGCATTCGCCTAGGAGCAAATGACGATTGGGATTACCCTCGAGCGGCTTTACCATGAACGGGATAGTAGACCCGAAAAGGACAGTAGCTATATCTCCATTCTGAGTGTTCACCGGGCCAATACCCATATGGCCACTTTCCGTTACGAAGAAACGCCGCCAACTACATATTAAAGACATTGTTGCTTGGAAGGCATGCTGATCCCCCTTTTGCCTGAAGTAATTTCGTGTCCGTTCCCCAAATGTAGTACGTGAAAATCGGGTGCCGAGAAGTTTGGACAGCCATGCGATTGCGTCGTGTCGAGTCTCTGAGCTGCGGTCAGCTCTAGCCCAATCCTCGTCACGATTCGCACAAAGCGTGAGTATCAATGCGGAAATGACCTGGTCTCGTGTTCTATAAGAAGCAGTCAGATCCATAACATTGGCTTCAGGTCGCTCGATTTCAGGTTGATCAGTAGCATTGGTTTGCGTCTTCATGCAATTTTGAACAATCAGCTGTTCGCACAAATCCCATGTGGACTCGATGAAAAGACGTTCCTCTGCCGTTGCCTCGTCGCGCAGGGTGATATCGTCATCTCCAACAGGTACCAAGGGCTCAGATACTGCCACGACCGGGGAGAGTTTGAGCCCACTTGCGTGCAAGATCTTGGTGTTCATCAAGTCCTCAAATGGGCAAGGTAACATGGGTTCCTTCATAGCGGCGTTATATCCTGTCTCGCGCAACAATCTCCGATGTGGACTTTGTAGCGTAGAGTATTCGGGTGACCACCGATACTCACCATGTGCTAGTGCACATGAGCGCTTCTGTTGTGACCAGACTGGGACCCAAGATGGACAATCTGGGATAGGACTCTGCCTTTCGAATGCTACGAACGACAGCACATCTAGAGACCGATGAAAGGTAACAAGCCATGTGGTCACATCAGTAAAAGTCCTCGCGATTGACTTGGTGTAATCTGGTTCGATGTAAGGAACTTGCGTAGTTCCGTCGTTAACAGTCTTCCAGTCAGCTGAGAGGTTAAGTACGGCGAACACATAGTCCACTGGCTGGGTCGCTCCGCGGTTCCTACCAAGCTGCAGCAATCCCATCAACAATGGACGCTCGGTTTCTCCCGATCTGATTCGGCACATGTAGCTGACGGAGTCAAGGGGAAGAGAAGTCAACGATGAGTCGAACATTCTTAGATTCCAGATAGCCCTTGACTTCCACACCAGCGAGTACCGATGGTACGTATCATAGAGATACCCAACTGCCAATGCAAACGCTTTCCAGTCGAGTTCCCAGTCGCCCACGACGATGCTTGCGTGTTTTGCCATTGCTATCTCTTGCACAGTCCAGACACGATAGAACCAAGGGTGCTGGAAGAACTTCCGAAATACCCCCCATTCTGGAGCGTGAGTAGGTGGGAACCCGATATGACTCTCATCGTGTGATGTGCTTTCTTCCTTGGAGTTGTAGAAAGCTTGGGCGATGAAAGCAAGAACGACAGGCATAGCTCCGTAGTCAGCCAGTCGAGCCCGCCCAAGAAATTTATCGAGCCACGAGCTGGGCATAGACTGGAAGGCCTCTTCATCCGCAACAGAGCTGATCTCTGAGCCCAGCCAGATGCGAACACTCCGAGCATTTTGATATATTTCCCGCATGCCCTTCACTTGATTTGAGCGCTCATCTACATCATTCTGATTTATACACAAGGCATCAATCCAGAACAGTGAATTACTCGTGTGACTCTCCAGAGATTTTTCCCATTTGTTATGAGCGATATCGCGCCAAATATGTCGATTAGAGTGACAGGCATCATCTGCGCTGAGAAGACCCAGCCCATGACGGTGTGCTTCCTCTGGTTCACACGATGGCAGCGGACGAAACGCGCGCAATGCATCGCCCAAGCTCTTCGTTACGCGCTTCGGCACGCCGTTGCAGAAGATTGGGTCCGCGGCGTGAGTCAAGCCCCAAACGTACGACAAAGCAACGTAGGGAGGGGCGTCGTCTATATCCTGAATTGTGACGAGACCAACGTGGATGGGATCGACTGGCCATCCGGCTGCGATGCTCAAGAGGCGAATTGAGCGTTGGGCATGAGGGAGCGGCTGGTAGATCGTGTCGTGATCCATTCGACCTGAAAAAAAAAACTCCACTTTGGTAGGACGATGAAGGTTGCTTCGTGGAGCCGCGAGGCTGGGGCGCAGGAAATCGGACTGGGGTGGCTGTGCAGCGGTCACATAGATGGGGGCTAAAATCGCGACTTCCTCCGCTCCTTTCTGCCATGTAAACGCTTATGCAAAGCACGACACACCTTAGAGTCGTAACGCGACCGGATAATAAATGAGGAAGAGCTCTAATTTCCCAGGGCGGCCATGAACTTCCCTGTGACACTACTTCAGGAAACCAAAAAGCGCAACTTCTGTAAGCGGCCATGTCAACAAGCCTGGTCTATGTGGAGGCTAACACAACCGGTAGACATTTATAGTCAATGGTATGTATTCTTGCCTATTCGAGTCATGATGAAATTATCTAATAAAGATCAGGTTCCTCGCGCTGACGGCCTTGCTATCTATCGCATCATTCCTGACATCGCTCGTGCACTTCCCGACTCTACTACACCAGCAGAGGTGGCTTGGAGCAAGCTATGTAGTCATAGTTCAACTGTTTGACGCCTTTGGCTCTTTATATCGTCTCCTTGCTCACCTGCTATCAGATTTACATCCGTCATGACATCTCTCTTCGTCTCTCCATTCCTCAACATTGATGGTGACAATCTTCTCCAATACGATTACCGTATGTTCTTTTGGCTCGGTATGCAAATTCCAAACTTTGGCTGTGTGAAGCTAGGGTGGTGGCCCAGTCTTGTCATAGGTATTCTGCTGCTTGTTATTTTCGTCACGCATTTTATTGCTTATGCGATATGCCAGCCGGTCATCATCAGCAAATTGGTCGGCGGGGATGGACGCGAACGAATGAACTTGTATGTTTCGGAACGAGGCAGATTGTCTGAGTACTGGGATAGATTATTCAGAAGGAACGATGGCAGGGTGCAGCTTGGGGGTTAGTATGTACTCTTTCGAACTTGCACGCTAGGTTGTCCTCCCCTATGTGTCCTCTTTATGAACGAAATTGCGACCTAGTCTAATACCGACAATAGGCAGTGTCCTTCTTAGTGTTCAAAGGAGACAACACAGCGCCTTCCCCACCCAAACCCTCCGGAAACTTCTTGACACTTCACCTAAGCCTTATAATCCATCGACAAGTGTGCTCCTCTTACCAAGCACAAGCTCCTTCGCAAACTCCCACTCTCAAAACATAGACTAGTATAGCTCCTCACAGTACAAGTTATGAAGTCAACTAATAACAGGCTTGATTAAAACTCCTACCCAATGTACATATCCCAGCACCGTCTCGAACTCAAGCCCCGATCTTCTTCATCCTGTTCTCCAATAGCCTGTCAAACGCTGAAGTTCTTGGACTTCTTCTCCCAATCCTCTGATTAAATCATTCAGCACTCTATTCTCCACTTTAGTGCATTGAGGCGATGTTCCAACGCTTGTGCTCCAGCAGCAAAAGACGACGCGGTCGAGCTTTCAGAAGCGCTACTGTGGTCGAGTTGGTAGTATCAGAAAGTATACTCGATCGGTCGTAAGTGAGACGCGGTGCTACGGAAGATGCTCTACTAGAGGTCCACTCAAATTCTTGGACAGAATTTGATTGCGAAAACGCAGGCGAATCATCGTGTGAAAGGGGGATGCGGTTGGTATTCTGGGGAAGATCGATGTTCCAGGCTTGTGTGTACATCATGGGACGGACTAGACCAGAGATCCGTTGGCGATGATCGATCGAGTTCAGCAGTGCAGAACTGCAGCACTGTGATGGAGTACGAGGCCGCCTCATCGTTGGCAGCGGTATCGAAATTTGTGGCAGATTTGTTGGAAAGTGGGCTGACGCGGTGCTTGGCTGAACGCTGGTGGGATTCGCGGCTGTGTTGGCGTCTGGATGCCATTGTGAAGTCGTCTAAGATGAGACGTCGAAAGTGAGAGTGAGAGAATAGATGGGAGGTTGATTACGGGTAATAGTTAGAACGAATTTATATGGGTGATGTTTCAGTGTAAGCTATGGTGGGATAGTTGAAAGCGAGTGGCGAGAGAAGTGGAAGTACCGCCTTGCATCGTGACAAAACAAAGCTTACAAGTCATAGCTGATCTAATTGTCGATCTAATATGTGAAGTAGCATGGGACAAGGAAGTCTTCAAGCATCTCGTCGCAGATAATCAGACTAAAGAGTTTGTTCAGGCTCTTACACGGTGGTCCTGGCACGGGTAAGACTTTCACAGCGGAGAGCGTTGTAGAAATGGCAGAAAAGCCTCTATATCTCGTCACTTGTGGCGCCATTAGCACAGAGCCTGAGCAAGTCGAGAAATATCTGGAATCTGTATTGCACATGGGCAAGATATGGGATTGCGTTGTTGGAGCTGCTGTCTTCCTAGAAGAAAGAAGCATGGCCGATTTAACACACAATGCCTTGGTATATGTCTTCCTCCGCGTACTTGAGTGCTACGACGGCATTCTGATCCTCATATCTAATCGCGTGGGGAGATTTGATGAAGCCTTCAAATCGAGGATCCAGCTCGCCTTACACTATTGAAGTCTCACCAAGTCGCAACGGTGTCGCATCTGGAAAGTTTTCATCGCACGGTTGAAGTCATTAGAGGAGCCAGATATCGACTTCGACGATATTGAATGCAGTGTCATGGAACTGGCCAACGAAGAGCTCAATGGGCGACAGATACGCAATGCAATTACGATCGGTCGACAGCTAGCAAGGTTCCAAGGGAAATCACTGTTATACCAGCGTTTAAGTCATGTTATCAAGGTCGCAGGGCTGTTCAAGACCTACGTGAAAAATACGAAGGAAGGCTTGAGCGATGATCAGATTGCAAGGGCAAGTTGAATTTGTTTCTGAAGGCACAAGCAGCGAGAAAGTAGTCATAGAGGACAGGAGTTGTACTGCATTTGGTAATTCCCAGTGGGACATATGCTATTCTCTAAAGGTTTCTTGGAGCGGTATTACTGTAGCTTATCGGGAATTTGCTTTTTAGATTTTGGTTGCAAGGAATTGTAGATGTGGCACGCATTTAACGGCCATTCCACGTTCCCAGCGCTGTCACAATTCCTTGGTTGTATTCTAATTATAAGCCACCATATTCCGTAATCACTCGACGAACGTACAATGTTAGAAATTGCCCTCCATGCCCTCAACGTTCACAACGCCTGCCACGCCTGCTCTATGTTGCGTAATAAGGTGGCTTTATTTCCTGTGATAGTACTAGTGTATAGCTTTAAAATACACTATAGATTACCCTAATAGACCTAGTATTTACAATTATAAGCCTTCTAAAATTTATAGTGAGCTCTAGAAATTTCCTAATTAGGAAATAAGCAAGATTTAAACTTTCAGGCTAACGTTAATATAGCAAAGGTCTTCAGTCCTATTTATTAGGTTTATTAAAAACATAGTATAATGATAATACTAACCCTGTGGACAGACAATTGCAAATTCCTTTTGAAAGCAGAAAGTTTGGTTCGTAAATAATCGTTGTTGGGTATATATGTACGGTGTCGATATATGTAACAGATCCTCTCAACCAAAGAATCTATCAAAACCAATCAATCGTAGCTCACAAACGCGCTGCAAAGGTATCTTATATCCAACCATCTTCAAAACTCCTCACCCCATACTGTTTCTAATAACCCTTAACCTCCTCCACCCTTGCTGCTTCCACATCTTTGTTGCCCGCAATACTCGCGACCCTCGAATCGTGATCCATAACTCCATCCTCAAGGCCAACCTTGGACTCGCGGTAAGCATCCAACTCCTTGCCCTTGTACATATTGAGGTAAATGGGGAAACTCCAGGCAATAACAAAGAAGGCCAGGGGCACGACCATTGCCTTCTGTGTTCCGATCCGATCGGCCACATTTCCAAGGATAGCCGGAATAACCGCGCCACCAGAGACGGACGCAACCAGGAACGAAGCCCCACGCTTGGTATGCCGGCCTAGGCCACGTAGGGAGAGCGTGAAGATGGTGGGGAAGATACACGACTCGAAAAAGAGCACGATCATGAGCATACTGAGGCCGCCCCAGTTGGCGCTTATGCCGTGGCCTGTATCGACAGTGATGGCGGCGATGATGAAGACCATGATCATGGTCTGGTAGATCAATAGGACCCAGCGGGGCTTCATGAAGTACATTAGCCCAGCTGCCGAGAACCGACCGACGGCGAAGAGGGACTGGGCAATGGCGTAGAAATTTGCACCCTGGTGCTGGGCTGCAACTAGGGTCTCGTCTGGGCGGGCTTGCGTGTAAAAATTGATGAAGAATGATGCTATGGCGACCTGGGCGCCGACGTAGGAGAACTGTGCGGCTACGCCCCAGAAGAGCATGTATTGGTTCTTCATTGGCTTGTCCACGTGTCCGACGGTCATCTCAGCCTGGTCAGCCATATCGGCGTCCGAGATCTGGGAAATCGTTAGCAAATAGTCTCAATACATCCTGTGAAATACTGACCTCAGGAATAGGAGCGAAGTAGAATGCCACAGCCAACAATCCCACGAAAATCGCAATACCAAGATACACCCACTGCACCGATTCTAGACTCTCTCCATTCTCGCCTACATTCTTGAAGATGACAAAACTAGCCAACACGGGCGCGACGACGGATCCGACGGCCTGGAACGACTGGGAAAGCTCGAGACGGAACTCGGACCACTTTGGCGGACCGCAGACGGCAATGAAGGGATTTGCTGAAGTCTCGAGGGTGGAGAGACCGGACCCGACAATGAACATCGAACCGCAAAAGCCACCGAAGGACCTCTTGACCGCGGATGGCCAGAACATGAGAGCGCCGACGCAGTATAGGGAGAGGCCGAGCATGAAGGTGTAGCGGTAGCCGAAGCGCCGTAAGAACCACCCGGAGTAGGTCAGGGGGCCGATGAAGTATGCACTATTATCAGTCAATCTTGCTAATCCTAGTCTTTCGAGATGGCTCGAGATGCAATTAGATCACGTACCCAAAGTAAGCAGCTTGCAGCCCAGACGACTCTCCCTGAGTGATGTGGAGAGCGACCTGGAACCGCGAGTTCAACACATCGAGGAGGCCATAGGCGAAACCCCAGAGGAAGAAGAGGACTGTGACGAGGGTAACTGGGATGATGGATTGACGAGTCGTGATCTGGCCAGCACCAGTGATCTGCCGATTGCTAACGCTTTTGCGGCGTCTGTCGGCAGCAATGGCCTCAGCAGCGGAAGGACGACGTTCCTGCTGTTGATGCACCTCATCGAGCGTGGGCTCGCCTCCAAAGAGTTTGAGACCCATAGTGGGGTTTGGTGGTGTGAAGCTTTGAAGCAAGAAATATGGACGAAGAGGCAAGAAACGAGGGGCCGATATCCCCAGACGAAACTCAAAGCTGGAGAGCGCTGCTTGTGGTAATGAGATGCCAATAATAATGAGGGGAAACCCCAGGTTATATACCCATCCCCAACCCAGGACCATGGTCAGTCGTCAATTTGAAGAGCGCGAACCACCCAATCCAGACTGTGGTCCGGCCCATCAATCGCACGGTCGCACGACAACCCCAGGATGCTGCGTCTGGCATGCATGATGTAGCAAGCCCTAAAGCAGGCTTGGAATCGTGTTCTACTGCACCATCCCGTCCGTCATGCGCGAGTCTAGTGCAGAATTTTCCGAGGCAATCACTGTGGTAGGCCAAATGCTGTTGTGCTAGCACCTAGTACCGAAGTCGATGACCGAGAGCAGGCCTCTTGCGTCGGATGTGACTTTTGGGTGACCAATAATATTGTGGGGAACACACACTACCCCAGTACAAGAGAGGCGCGCATCTGGAGTATGGACCGCTAGTCTTTGAGCCTCCTGGTGAGTAGTCTGAGCCGCGACGCCTCTTGCATCGTTAATTCGCATCCTACTCGCGGGGACAAGCACCTGTAGCTGGGCCAGAGACGTGGCTGGGCCACTGCATCTTCGAACCCAACATACCAATCTCATCAACACAGACCCCTGTGGCCTTACGGGAGATGTCTTATCCAAATCCCTCACTCACTCTCCAAACTCCACAACAATCCCCCCTCAATTCCAGACCCCATGGAGTCGGCCAAATAGTGGGGATTACTGCGTTGAAACACTTGATAACCAGCGGGTATCCACTTGATAGTTCGCCAATATTACAAGCAAGTCATGGAGAGCTTGAGCGGAGACAAGGCGCGAAAATCCTCTTGGCCGATTTAGGAAACCTCTTCCCACACTAGTAAGCAGTAATTAATAGCGCCCGGATCACATCACGATGGGATTGCTGTTGAGGATCCTGCTGCAGCGTTGACGACACGCAGGGTTTGGGTGTGCAAGCGCTTTGGCGAGAGACGTCACGAGGCTGGCGTCGCCGTCGCCGTCGCGTGTCAGGCGTGCAGGGTGAAGAGGCGCACAACGAAAGCCATCCTAGTGTCGTGGATCAAGCTAAACATCTCGAATGCGAAGAGATGTGCGAGATGTGCAACACTACTATTGTCCCTGCTCGCGGCATTTGACTTGAAATCCTAATGTTCGCCGGTCCCGTCTCCCATCGCTTCAGAGCTCGTCACATCCCATTTGCCTCCCTCTCAAACCTCGCCACCCAAACCCCAGCCTCAAATCCCTCATCCCGCCTTCCACACCCTCACCGACCCAAACGCCGACATCTGGAGCCAACTCAAGCGCCGAACCCAGACGCGGGGAAGCCCCGATGTGCGCCCGCGCCCCAATCTCAACAACATTCTAGCGCGCTTCTAGCGCTCTTCCTTGCAGCATCCAGGCCATGATGACGCGTCGGGAAAACTCCGGCGTGTGACAATGACCGAGGATTGCTCCGCTGTGTGCAGGCTTTAATGGGGCGTGATTGGTGTAGAGGGTGAGGGCGGAGGGTTTGTCGGCAGGTATGTGGAGCAAGGTGTGTGTGTAAGGGTGCAAGTCACCGCAATCGCAGCACTTTAGAGCCCAGATTTGAGGTGAGAGAGTAACGAGGACGCGATTGATGGCTGTGAGGCGTAATGGGATGGTTGTTATGTGGGACGATGGTGCTACTTCGTTGAAATAGAGATGATGCTAAAGATCGCCGAGTCTTGGCGAGTCTTAATCATCTCCGCCCTTTCTTCGCACTCACATGATAGTTCTTCGTCTCACAGATTCCAAAACTCACTTGATAGATGCAGCACTCCGAAGATCCTCCACGGTTCCAGGAAGATATGCACTACAAGCAACGGCACAAACAAGTAAAGACGATCTCGCTCAAGATAAGCACCAGGTATCTTTAAAAGTTAAACAAAAAGAATAAAGTAGCCCAAAATCCTCCCGACATCGTCACGGGGGGTCGTAGTTCATTCCCAAATATCATGACATCAACCTCCCAATCTTCCCCAACTCCATAAATGGTGTTTTATGTGCCTCATCCATCGCCATATGCGCGATTCATTACCCAGCCTGCCCCACCCTCCCTCGTCAAACTACGATTCATCAATCATTCCTTCTGGCCTTCATTGAGCAATAATTCCACCACAACCTGACACCTTTCCTGCTGTGGGTGCTGCAGGCTGAGTTTGATTGTCCTGTTTCCTGAGGAGCCGCCGCTTAATCCGTCGTCTAGGCACTTGACGTCTCGCCCCGAAATAACCTGCCTCAAACGCCCGTTCTGCGCGTTTCTTACTTCAATAAAGTCAGGATCGAATAGAAGGACATACGGCCCATAAAGCGCCGCGCTCTTAGCTTTTCCGACGAACTCCATAATAACCGACCGGGAAATGTCCCCGTGCTTGTTGACGTAGACAGCACACTCCTCGTAGCAGAGCAGGAATTCCTGATCTGACAAACGGAACATGCCTAGAGGGTCCTTGCCCTGGAGCCGCGATGCAATGGTCGCAACATGTGGTTGTTTGAGATCAGGTACGGACCAGGGCTGTTTCTTGTCCAGTGTAAGAACTTCGAATCCCTTTGCGGTGGACACGGCAAGAGAGGAGTGAAACAGGTTGATACCAAAACACTCTGCGGGGATGTAAAACTCATCGTACTCGCGGAAGAACTCCGTCCGTCCAGACTTCCACATTCTGGACTTCTTCTCCGTCGATTTCTGATACACAGGCTCGAGAACCTTGAAGGTCGACGAGAGGCCTTCTCGCTTCTTGTAGAACACAAGTGTTCTATCTTTCATAGTCCCAGTTGCGAAGAATCCAATGTCTCGTGCGCCGGAGAGTTTCTGAGGTGCTCGGCGAGTGGAGTCATTCGAAGGGACAGACCCGCTGACTGGGCAAACAGCATCCAGGTGATATGCAATGAGGGACTTATCGGAGATAAGCAGCATCAAGCTGAATTGCTCGAGTACGGCAACCTGTGTCACCTTTGGTATTTGGATGGCCTTATCGCGATTAGCTTAAGTTTCTTTCCCTAGGAGAGAATTCATACCTTTGTCCATCCTCGAGGATTGTCATACTCTGATATATAAACACCAATGTCGGTGCCAACTGCAACCATAGGCTTCCCACCAAATGGCTGTTGAAAAGCAGTAGCGCAGTTGACACGAGACCGACATATGGGGACTGGCCGACCCGCATTGGAGAAGAGCTTCTCAACTTCGTCTATAGACCGATCGAGAGGTGTGCCCTTGATAGTGATGCTCTTCTGCGACGGCTGGGCACTCTCGTACGCAAAAGCAGCATCTGCCATAACACGTAACCGGAAGGGCTCCGCATTCTGTGCAAATAGTGCCGCTGCATGCTTCGTTTTTGCGATGATGAGTTTGTCGCACCATTCCGCCCTGTTCGATGCCGATGGGGCAAACAAAGTATACGTTTCCTTGCCCAAGTGTTTTAGGCGGAATGGATACATAATCTTCTCATCCTTGCCAGCATCGAGGACAGTCGTGTTGACCATGGTCTTACCCGAGCTACCCGTGTTTGTCGATGACAGGGAGTTGGAAGTATTGCTATGTTGAAGAGTGCCCGGCCCCGGGCTGCTGTTATTTGTTGTTGCTCGTGCGAGACGTGACTCTGCAGCTGATTGCTTGACCGTCACGTTTGTGACAGCGGCGATACCTTTGACGGCCGATCGAACAACGGGATCATCATCTTCACTCTCCAGGACAAGGAGATCCATGGGGATGGGCTACAAGAGTTAGCTAGAGTTCCGTTGGGAGTGAAACAATACTTACAAGTCTTGAGACGTCGTATTTCTCCGACTTCGTGATGCCATCCGCCTCTCTGAAAGACACTGTCTTCGCCAGCACCAGGTAGTGATCAAAGAGCAACGCATGGGTTTCTAGCCATGTAAACCGGTTGCCTCCCATCCTCATCAAGTCGCCCTTATAGATGAGTTCTCTCCCAAGATGGCCCAGGTTCAATTCAACGCGCTGCATGCCCGGGCGCAAGATGAGTTTAGCTTCAAGATCCGACAGGTCTACCTTGCGTGACATTTCGGCGACGCGGTTGTCGCACTCCAAAGTCACGATTTTGATTTCCTCTTTGGCAATCTTGAGGTTGCGCTTCTCTTCGTTGTCTAAGCTTGACTTCTTCAACACGGTGTCGATCAGGAGGCCGTAGTGCTGCAAACGGGTGATGGGCGCCTTAAGATATGTGTCCCAACTTAGTTTGTTCGATAATTTGTTCGTTCGGGCCTCGTCCAAGAAAGAACGGAACAGCATATTCTTGTCGGCCTCTTGTCGAACAAGGAAACTCGCGTACGGGAACGCAGAGGAGTACTCAATGTACGCCTGCTTAGCTTTTCGGATCCACTCTCGGAAAATGTCACTGAAACCGACAAGAAATGGGCCTTGCTCTTGCTGCCTATATTTCATCTGGGGAAGAAGATGATCCTCGTTCGCTTTCCTAACACCATCGACCTTGCCGAACACATCTTTGATGAATTGGTCAAGCTTCTTTGGAGGAATGACGGGAGGTTGCGCAGAGATAAGTCGATCACGGTAGAGCTTACGCAAAACGTTAAGACGCTCCATGTAATTGTCTTCTCCCTCCACGATCTCATGGAGAATATTCTGCCGCTCTACCTCTTTCTTATCAACCCCTTCAATGTCTTCCTTCTTCATCTTGTAAAAGGTGGCCCAGTCGGCTGATTGGGGTGCACCGGACGGCGAGAGCAGGTCAATCTTCTTGAGCGTTCTCTGGCAATGGTGCGAGTAACAACGGCCCGGTGTAGTATATGTGTGCAGCATCGGTGTGTAGCATCCCGCGCCTGTTAACTGGTAAATGACTCCAGTCATTGTTTCCGAAGAGAACTTCAGCCACTCCTCTTCGTGAACCAGAGTGCCCGCGTTATACATTTCTGCGACGACACGATTGGCCAGCGTCTCGGCATCAGCAATGTTCATCGTGGGCACTTTGTGTGTGAAGAGCGCAACGAGACCCTCATGGATAGGACCTTCTTTCAAATCGGCTTCTCCTTCCGTCATATTTTTGAGCCATGAGATGATCGAGCTTAGCGCCCAAGGCTCTGCGCACTTCTTGAAGTCGTTGCTCGAAAGCTTCGCAGGATTGAATCGCTTGCCGGCGGGGAGAGTTGGCAGATCGATAGCTACGGCATCCTCGGCCAGAGTGATCCCATCACTATCGATAGCACCACCGTAGAAAGTGTTACGATTTTGCGATTGTCGAACCCTGTGTCCTTGTTCGGCGTCCGTTTTAGACCTTGGGAGAGGAATTGTTTGAGGCGTATGGCTGTGTTGGAGAAGCGAGGTTGATCGTGGTACTAGGGTCCCTGTGGGAGAGATCATTTGCATGGACTGAGGATCAGCAGGGTATGATCCACGAGATTGAGCATTGCGCCAGTACTCGTATGATCCTGTCGAACTTGTGCTCTGGTGGCGTGTAGTCCGGCCAGTGTTCGACGCTGGGGGTGGCGGCAATGGCCGATTTGTTGACATGCCAGGATGGTAAAACATGTCGGGTGGCTCTCCGGCCACGGGCACCTGATCGGTGAGTGTAATTTCATCTCCCTCGTCGTAACTCCGCCGCCGAGAAGTTGGCTCTTCGAGGCCTCCAGTCCCGAAAGTATCCACTCGTGCGTTTGTTGAAAAAGATGGGAATGGATGGATTGGATCGTAATTGTCGCTGGCTGCTTCAGAGCGGCGCTGTGAGCCAGACGAGGACACCGGATGGCTGCCACTGTCGATCTCTGCCAACCGATTAGGGGCCCCTCCGTAGGTGAAATGGGGCTCGAAGTTGCCACCATATAGGCCGACATCAACAGGTACGTAGTCGCTGTCGCTCGCACTTCCCCCAACAGGCTGAACAGGGTTCGAGGGTATCGGCGGAGACGATATAGATGAGTATGTGCTGAATAGGCCCGCGCCACCACTGCGCCTACGCGCCTCGTCTAGTTCGTCCTGTTCCTCCGCCATTCGAAGAGCAGCCAAGCCAGCAGCTGCTTCCACATCACTTTCGTCGCTCGTATAATGTTCCTGGACCGGATACGGGGCCAGATGGTCACCATTAGCGCGGCCTCCATTCCTGCTGGATCCCTGTCGCTCCACCTGGTTGTAGTATTGGCCTCCGTTCGGTTGCTGTACCTGGATCGAGGGCTGATGATTTGGGCTTCCCCCGCCGGCAGCCATGTTCTCGACCTGAGCAAACAGATCCTCTTGGGTATAAGTATCGCCATTCTGCTGGGCGAAGTAATCCTCGCTATCCGATTCATTGGGAGGAGGTGGTGGTGGGAGGGGCCGTCGCCCTACCGTATCCTGCCGCTGTGGAGATCTATGTGGCGGTACTTCAGGGGTGGGCGGCAGGGGGTTCGAATGGTGACTCGATGTCGAGGGATATCTGTCAATCCGTTCTTGTTGCCCGTATCCCGTGTCGTATGTGGGCGGGGAAGGGAGCGGCGCGTGGGAGAATTCGGCAGTACGATGGTGCTGATAAGACTGGGCGGACGAAGAGTGTCGCGCTGGGTAGCTGCCCCAGTCCGATGATGGAGAATGCGCGCTCCCAGGCGGAACTGGCAGTGGCGGTGGTGCGGGAGCTGTGTAAGCTGACCGTCCTCCGCCCTGGAGGGAAGCTGTCCGACCGAACTGCGACTGCTGGTGGTTTGTGGGCGACGGGTATGACGCGTTTGTGGGCGAGGTTGGAGAGAATCCATAGGGATGGGCTACGCTGTTGGCCCGGTTGAGGTTGTTATCGGCATAGAGGGCGGGATTGTAGGGCTGCTGCGGTACGGGCGCAAAAGTCCGGTTCACGCCGCCGTATGTCTGAGGATTCGGCAGCGGCACCGCCGACTGGCCGTAGTGCTGGGGGTTGTACTGTTGCTGTTGCGGCTGTGACTGGTACTGGTATCCGCCGTTGTAGCCGCCTGTCGAGGCCGGAGGGTTCATCTGGCCCGAGCCGGCGGGGGCCCCCATGAAGAGCTCGTCGTTCTGGTGCGTGGCATAGCTGTTGCGGCGGGCGGCAGGGTACGCGTAGCTGGCAGCGCCCCCGTTTGCGCCGTTTCCATCATCTTGGCTTGGCACGTTGTCGTAGGGGTTCTGATACTGGGCCTGGCCCTGGGCGCCCGCTCCCTGCGAGTGCGGGATGGTGGGGTTGTAGTAATTCTGGCCGTTGCCGTAGTACGACATGGTGGCGGTTTCCTCGTCGGCGTCGGCCTGAGGGCGTGCGAGTGCTCGTGGGGCGGGCTGGAGTCGCTCGAGTCGGGATCGTGAGCTTGGGCGTGGCCGAATTCGTCATTCAGGTTCGCGAGGCTGCGAGGTGCGGGTGGGCGCTCGCGGGCAGCATGACCAGCCTCGAGCTTGGGCGAGGAGCGCGCCGTTCCTTGCGCAGCGGAGTCGTCCCAGAAGCGGGCGGGCACGATGCGGTTTTCGCTGCGCGGTGCCGGCGTCTCGTTGGATGCGCCCAGCTGCGTCGTGTGTTGTTTGCGAGGGCTGCCAATACCGGGGGCGCCTGGTGCGCAGGCCGTCTGTCGCGCCGGGGGGCTGTCGGAGAGCCGCGGCGGAGGTAGAGAGGGCGTGGGCGTGGGAATGCAGCGTCGCGGAGGCAGGATGGGAGGTTGGAGTCTTCGCAGCTGCGGGCAGTCGATGCGGGCAGTCGACCTGCAAATGTCTCGCATGGGGTCCGGACAGTCACGTTGTCGCCAAGGGGCGTGTTTCACCCCCGATCCATGAGGCCTCTGGGCCTTCGAAGCCTTTCAAGCCACGCTCGCGCGAACAAAGCACTCGAGGGCCGCCGCATTCACGCTGCCCGTTGCTGCGTGCGTCTGCCCGTCTGTCTGTCTGCCTGTCTGCCTACACGTCCACCTGTGCAGCTTCTGACGTGGACATCGGCTCGCCGCGCCGTTCCTCTCCTCTTCAGCCTTCATCCTGCTTGGCCCCGCCCTCCAGCGCAATCATGCTTTCACTGCACGTTGTTGCCGCCGAGTGTCAGTGACAGTTTGAGCTTTTGACGCCGTTGACACCCCTCCTGTTTCTGCTTCGGCAAAAGAACCACAAACAGGACCCCAGACACGTCGACGCACCCTGGCATGAACGTGCTGTCGATGCCCTTCACGACATGGATCCCTTTGCCCGTACATAGTTTGAGCCCCATCAGGATGAACGACGAGCTTGCCTCTCTACATATCGGTAGGTGCCTCACACTCAGCTCTACTGCAGAACAGCATGGGAGGTTGCAGGTCGGGCGACCACCGCTAGAGGTCAGCCCACCATAAGCGCTAGCGTCAACCCCTGTCAAAAAATTTTCGACCTTTAAGAGTGGTCGACTCACCTCACCCCTTGGTCGCCTCACCTCCACCTCTGGTCGACTCACCTCACCCACACTTCCCTAATGGGTAATTATGTTGCTAACGTAATCTCAACATGTTCTTACTACTCCAGATCTACCTACGTCATTTATAAATCAAGATGCCGGGATTGA